>SRMA01026845.1:55215-96125 GCA_007224835.1 Danionella cerebrum | reverse complement strand
AGAAAGTTTAAACAGAAATGATGTTGAAGACACCAGTGTAGTACAAACACATTTGCTGTCGTGGATCTGCAATCAGTTCTGCAACTAAATGTTTGTCTTCTCTCATTTGAGATTGACGGTGGAGACTCCAACCTGGTCATCATCATCATCAGCAGCAGCAGCTTCATTGCTGGCATTTCCTGAGATTCCAAGATTGTCTCGGATACTGGGACTGCAGCATGGAACTGTTTGGTGGAGGTGTTCATGGCTGTGCACTTCACTGATGAACGAAGGTCCATTACTGAAGGTTGTGAGAATAGGAGTCTCTTTGGAGGTCCTGCTCTGCCTGGAAGCACTGGTCGAATATATTAAAGGGTTTCTCTAGAGCCCAGCTGATGGTTTCATTAAAGCCTTGTTTCGAACTCTCGTGATTTCCATGATTCATGTTATGTTCTTGTTTTCAAATAAAAATGGAGTCAACCTTCAAATAAAATCCATGTCACGAAGCTTCTTTCTCATGACACAGCACCAGTCCAATCACGCATATTATATTATATATATTATAATTACTTCTAAGCAAGATAGTTTTATTTAGTCTTATTATTAAATCAACGAACTCCTCCTAAGATATTTTATCTGCTCACTTTCAAACTCCAGAAATCTTCTCTTAAGGTACGTGGGATGTTAAATTCCGAAGCTTTTATTACTTTGATAAACGATGTACGTACACCAGTCATCGAAATTTTACGTTTCGCCATAAACAGGAAGTTATTATAACTCAGCCATACAATGTCTGATCGATCCCAAATGTACCAAGTATACTAAAAGTCCCTGTCTAACACATCTACAACATTAATCATCGGTTATAGCGCCACCAAGTGATCACAGGTGGAACAGCATTTTTACCAATTTTGACAGGTTCCCAGAATATTGGCCAAAGCAGTCCCAAAAAATATTTCAACTCATAAATATTTAGACTCGTTAGCACCACCTGGGGGTCATGACGCTTTGAGAAGGGATTTTTTTACTTGAGTTGCCTGTGTCATTAGGTAATTTGAACAGTTCTCGCTTGAATACGTATTCTAACTAAGGATCGGTCGTAGAGCGCATTGTAACCAATTGGCCACCCGAGGCGATGGCGACGTAGGTGCTCGAGCCCTTGATCGCTGCTTGCAGCTTTAATTATTATTATTTTTCCAACGTGTTTTTGCGGGCACTTTTGAGTGCCTAAACATGTGTAAAAAGTCACCAAATTTTGCACACACACCAGAACCTGTGAAAATTTACGTCTAATTGTGTTTTGAAAAGCGGGTGTGGTAAAATGACTCTACAGCGCCACCTAACGCGTTGTAGCTTATGATGCGCTGTGAGTTTGTCCTAGGTGAATGAAATTCGCCACGCATGTGTAGGGTACCAAAACTTAAATATAAGTAAATGGGATCTCATTTCCAAAATCGACAGGAAGTCAGCTATTTCCCAAAAACCTCTAAAAATGGCCATTTTTGCTTACGTCGTACTTTAACGAACTCCTCCTAGGGATTTCATCTGTTCATCTCAAAACTCGATCAGCACTATCTTAAGGCATATGGGATGTTAAATTGCGAAGCTTTTTTGACTTCGATAAACTATGTGCGCACAGCGGTCATCCAAAGTCGAAATTTTGTCGTAAACAGGAAGTTGTTATAACTCGGCCAAGCAATGTCCGATCCAGTTCAAATTCGCCATGTAGGTTAAGAGTGAATATCTTAACAAATGCAAATAGCAATATACAGTGTCAGTTATAGCGCCACCTAGTGGCAACATGTAATAGACCCTTTTCTGTTGTTTATACTTGTATTTCAGGCTGTATTGCGAGTACATGTTTGAAAATCAGTACACTTATGTAAGGGATCAGGACCAACACAAAAGTCAATAGGATTCAGTTTCCAAAACCGACAGGAAGTCGGTTATTTTTTACTAGTGTATGAAATTGAGCACAGTTTCAGGCTTTGTACTTTAACGAACTCCTCCTAGAGGATTCATCTGTTCATCTCCAAAGTTGTTCAGTATTCTCTTAAGGCATATGGGATGTTAAATTGCGAAGCTTTTTTGACTTCATTTTACGATGCGCGAATGGCAGTCCTCGAAATTCGAACTTTTTCTTTGAACAGGAAGTGGTTAATAACTCAGCAATGCAATGTCTGATCGGGTTAAAATTCGTCATGCGTGTTAAGAGCCCATGTCTGAAGGACTTAATAGAGCGAAATACAGTGTCAGTAATAGCGCCACCTAATGGCAGCATGCAATATGGCATTTTCTGCTGTTTTTTACTGCTATTTCAGACTGTGTTTAAAGGACATCCTTGAAAATTGCCACACTTATGGTGCAGATCAAGACAAACAAAAAAGTCAATTGCATCGATTTTCCAAAATCAACAGGAAGTTAAATATTTTGCAAAAAACCCTTAAAATGGCACTTTTCCATGTCTCATACTTTAACAAACTCCTCCTAGAGAATTCATCTGTTCATCTCCAAAGTTGTTCAGTATTTTCGCAAGGCATATGGGATGTTAAATTGCGAAGCTTTTTTGACTTCATTTTACGATGCGCGAATGGCAGTCCTCGAAAGTCTAACTTTTTCTATGAACAGGAAGTGGTTACTAACTCAGCAATGCAATTTCTGATTGGGTTAAAATTTGTCACGCGTGTTAAGAGTCCACGTCTGAAAGATTTCATATAGCGAAATACAGTGTCAGTTATAGCGCCACCTAATGGCAGCATGCAATATAGCATTTTCTTCTGTGTTTTACTGCTATTTCAGACTGTGTTTAAAGGACATGCTTGAAAATTGCCACACTTATGTTACAGATCAAGACAAACAAAAAAGTCAATTGCAGCGATTTTCCAAAATCAAAAGGAAGTTAATTATTTTGCAAAAAACCCTTAAAATGGCTGTAGGGTTCTGTCGCTTTAAAGGGGAAACCCCGCAGGGGCCAGGGGGTGTACTGTGGCTTTAAGAGAGCACAAAACAAAAACTTAGTCATGAATTATACTCCGGACATGTTGTTGTTTATTTGCATGGCGTTAGAGCTGTGGTTAACGGATATGAAATTGAATTAGATTTTTAGAGGAGTTTTCGCTGAGCACAACGGTATGTGATATGTGTGGGGTCATTCTCAGGGTTAGTGAACTATGAGCGGAAATGTATTGCACAAAGGGGCAAGTCCCCGGTACCTGGGACTCTCGGGCTTAAAGGTACGTTCACATCGAACGCGGTTCGCGCGGAAATAAAGCGCAACTCGCGAGTGAATGCACGCATGTTTACTTTGTGTTTGATCGGCAGAGCCGCTGAATGCACGCAAGACATTCAGGTGTTGACTGGAATGCGCGGATCTGTGGGAGAAGCTACAGAGGCGCAGCATTGGTTTGGAAAATGGCGGACGGGATTGTTAAGTTTCTATCTGCACCACCAAGCTTTAAAACGCTCCACAACATCAAAAACGTGTTCCGGGCTGTGGCTAGGAGCTTAGAATCCTACAAAGAGGCACCCTGCTCGGCGTGGTTCACCTACATTTCCACAGGAGCTTCAGTTTGAACCCCAGTTGCGTTCAGCGGGAGCTTCGACTGATTCAACCCCAGCTCCTGACCTGTTGTACGGGCAGCTCCAGCAGGAAACCCGCACGTCTGTCTCTGGTCAGTATTCATGATAAATTCTGTGTAAATAATGACCAAGAACCTCCTAACCTAACGAACGGACGAAAAAAAAAAAAAAAGATAAATAACTTTCGTTTTTAACAATTAAAGCAACATGTTAAAAATGCTGTAATCATATAATGTAATTACTGTATTTGTTTAATTTAGAAATTTCAGATTTATACAGTATATTGTTGTATTTCTAAGTAATCTTAAATTAACTAGATTAACTTGGTTCTAGTGAAGCAATAAACTGGTTTGCTTTAGTTTTTATTACAGTATACTCATATATTAAAGTAAAATATAACTTATAGTTGTACTTGTGGGAAATATATATTCCACAGCAATATCAGAATTACAAAGAAATGTTAACCTTCTTCACTGTAGTACAGTTAAACAGTGCATATGTAAATGTTAGGGTTTTTTATTGCTAGTTTGAATAATAAAACTTGTTAAACAGTGGATTGAATGTAATACTGATGGTGAAACAAGTAAATCAGAGCAAATGCTAAATACAGGTAAAGTTAGAAAGTTTAAACAGTAATGATGATGTTGAAGACACCAGTGTAGTACAAACACATTTGCTGTGGTGGATCTGCAATCAGTTCTGCAACTAAATGTTTGTCTTCTCTCCTTTGAGATTGACGGTGGAGACTCCAACCTGGTCATCATCATCATCAGCAGCAGCAGCTTCATTGCTGGTATTTCCTGAGATTCCAAGATTGTCTCGGATACTGGGACTGTTGTAGCATGGAACTGTTTGGTGGAGGTGTTCATGGCTGTGCACTTCACTGATGAACGAAGGTCCATTACTGAAGGTTGTGAGAAGAGGAGTCTCTTTGGAGGTCCTGCTCTGCCTGGAAGCACTGGACGAATATATTAAAGAGTTTCTCTAGAGCCCAGCTGATGGTTTCATTAAAGCCTTGTTTCGAACTCTCGTGATTTCCATGATTCATGTTATGTTCTTGTTTTCAAATAAAAAATGGAGTCAACCTTCAAATAAAAGCCATGTCACGAAGCTTCTTTCTCATGACACAGCACCAGTCCAATCACACATAGCATATTATATTATATTATATTATATATATTATAATTACTTCCAAGCAAGATAGTTTTATTTAGTCTTATTATTAAATCAACGAACTCCTCCTAGAGATTTTATCTGCTCACTTTCAAACTCCAGAAATCTTCTCTTAAGGTATGTGGGATGTTAAATTGCGAAGCTTTTATTACTTTGATAAACGATGTATGTACACCAGTCATCGAAATTTGACGTTTCGCCATAAACAGGAAGTTATTATAACTCAGCCATACAATGTCTGATGGATCCCAAATGTACCAACTATACTAAAAGTCCCTGTCTGAATACAACTACAACATTATTCATCGGTTATAGCGCCACCAAGTGATCACAGGTGGAACAGCATTTAAAACTGCATTTTTACCAATTTTGACAGGTTACCAGAATATTGGCCAAAACAGTCCCAAAAAATATTTCAACTCATAAATATTTAGATTCGTTAGCGCCACCTGGGGGTCATGATGCTTTGAGATGGGATTTTTTTTTACTTGAGTTGCCTGTATCATTAGGTTAGTTGAACAGATCTCGCTTGAATACGTCTTCTAACTAAGGATCGGTCGTAGAGCGCATTGTAACTACTTGGCCACCGAGAGGCGATGGCGACGTAGGTGCTCGAGCCCTTGATCGCTGCTTGCAGCTTTAATTATTATTATTATTATTATTTTTTTTCTTCTAACGTGTTTTTGCGGGCACTTTTGAGGGCCTAAACATGCGTGAAAAGTCACCGAATTTTGCACACACATCAGAACCTGCGAAAATTTACGTCTAATTGTGTTTCGAAAAGCGGGTGTGGTAAAATGACTCTACAGCGCCACCTAACGCGTTGTAGCTTATGATGCGCTATGAGTTTATCGTAGGTGAATGAAATTCGCCACGCATGTGTAGGGTACTAAAACTTAAATATAAGAAAATGGGATCTTATTTCCAAAATCGACAGGAAGTCAGCTATTTCCCAAAAACCTCTAAAAATGGCCAATTCTGCTCACGTCGTACTTTAACGAACTCCTCCGAGAGATTTCATCTGTTCGTCTCAAAACTCGTTCAGCACTATCTTAAGGCATATGGGATGTTAAATTGCGAAGCTTTTTTGACTTCGATAAACTATGTGCGCACAGCGGTCATCCAAAGTCGAAATT
The DNA here is from genome assembly GCA_007224835.1 of Danionella cerebrum. Classification (NCBI taxonomy): domain Eukaryota; kingdom Metazoa; phylum Chordata; class Actinopteri; order Cypriniformes; family Danionidae; genus Danionella; species Danionella cerebrum. The sequence goes on along the minus strand of SRMA01026845.1, from coordinate 90,258 downwards.
TTGTCGTAAACAGGAAGTTGTTATAACTCGGCCAAGCAATGTCCGATCCAGTTCAAATTCGCTATGTAGGTTAAGAGTGAATATCTTAACAAATGCAAATAGCGATATACAGTGACAGTTATAGCGCCACCTAGTGCCAACATGTAATAGACCATTTTCTGTTGTTTTATACTTGTATTTCAGGCTGTATTGCGAGTACATGTTTGAAAATCAGTACACGTATGTAGGGCATCAGGACCAACAAAAAAGTCAATAGGAATCAGTTTCCAAAACCGACAGGAAGTCGGTTATTTTTTATTATTTTATGTAATTGAGCATAGTTTCAGGCTTTGTACTTTAACGAACTCCTCCTAGAGAATTCATCTGTTCATCTTCAAAGTTGTTCAGTATTCTCTCAAGGCATATGGGATGTTAAATTGCGAAGCTTTTTTGACTTCATTTTACGATGCGCGAATGGCAGTCCTCGAAATTTGAACTTTTTCCATGAACAGGAAGTGGTTAATAACTCAGCAATGCAATGTCTGATCGGGTTAAAATTCGTCATGCGTGTTAAGAGTCCATGTCTGAAAGATTTCATAGAGTGATATACAGTGTCAGTTATAGCGCCACCTAATGGCGGCATGCAATATAGTATTTTCTGCTGTTTTTAAATGCTATTTCAGACTGTGTTTAAAGGACATGCTTGAAAATTGCCACACTCATGTTAAAGATCAAGACAAACAAAAAAGTCAATTGGAGCGAGTTTCCAAAATCAACAGGAAGTTAATTATTTAGCAAAAAACCCTTAAAATGGCACTTTTCCATGTCTCATACTTTAACAAACTCCTCCTAGAGATTTTATCTGCTCACCTTCAAACTCCAGAAATCTTCTCTTAAGGTGCGTTGGATGTTAAATTGCGAAGCTTTTATAACTTTGATAAAAGGTGTACGTACACCAGCCATTGAAATTTGACATTTCGCCATAAACAGGAAGTTATTATAACTCAGCCATACAATGTCTGATGGATCCCAAATGTACCAACTATACTAAAAGTCCCTGTCTGAACACATCTACAACATTATTCATCGGTTATAGAGCCACCAAGTGATCACAGGTGGAACAGCATTTAAAACTGCATGTTTACCAATTTTGAAATAGGTTACCAGAATATTGGCCAAAACAGTCCCAAAAAATATTTCAACTTGTAAATATTAGACTCGTTAGCGCCGCCTGGGGGTCATGATGCTTTGAGATGGGATTTTTTTACTTGAGTTGCCTGTATCATTAGGTTAGTTGAACAGATCTCGCTTGAATACGTCTAATAACTAAGGATCAGTCGTAGAGCGCATTGTAACGACTTGGCCACCGAAAGGCGATGGCGACGTAGGTGCTCGAGCCCTTGATCGCTGCTTGCAGCTTTAATTATTATTCTTTTTCTTCTAACGTGTTTTTGCGGGCACTTTTGAGGGCCTAAACATGCGTAAAAAGTCACCAAATTTTGCACACACACCAGAACCTGCGAAAATTTACGTCTATTTGTGTTTCGAAAAGCGGGTGTGGTAAAATGACTCTACAGCGCCACCTAACGCGTTGTAGCTTATGATGCGCTATGAGTTTGTCGTAGGTGAATGAAATTGGCCACGCATGTGTAGGGTACTAAAACTTAAATATAAGTAAATGGGATCTCATTTCCAAAATCGACAGGAAGTCAGCTATTTCCCAAAACCTCTAAAAATAGCCATTTTTGCTCACGTCGTACTTTAACGAACTCCTCCTAGAGATTTCATCTGTTCGTCTCAAAACTCGTTCAGCACTATCTTAAGGCATATGGGATATTAAATTGCGAAGCTTTTTTGACTTCGATAAACTATGTGCGCACAGCGGTCATCCAAAGTCGAAATTTTGTAGTAAACAGGAAGTTGTTATAACTCGGCCAAGCAATGTCCGATCCAGTTCAAATTCGCCATGGAGGTTAGGAGTGAATATCTTAACAAATGCAAATAGCAATATACAGTGTCAGTTATAGCGCCACCTAGTGGCAACATGTAATAGACCCTTTTCTGTTGTTTTATACTTGTATTTCAGGCTGTATTGCGAGTACATGTTTGAAAATCAGTACACTTATGTAAGGGATCAGGACCAACAAAAAAGTCAATAGGATTCAGTTTCCAAAACCGACAGGAAGTCGGTTATTTTTTACTATTGTATGAAATTGAGCATAGTTTCAGGCTTTGTATTTTAACGAACTCCTCCTAGAGAATTCATCTGTTCATCTTCAAAGTTGTTCGGTATTCTCTCAAGGCATATGGGATGTTAAATTGCGAAGCTTTTTTGACTTCATTTTACGATGCGCGAATGGCAGTCCTCGAAAGTCGAACTTTTTCTATGAACAGGAAGTGGTTAATAACTCAGCAATGCAATGTCTGATCAGGTTAAAATTCGTCATGCGTGTTAAGAGTCCATGTCTGAAGGATTTCATAGAGCGAAATACAGTGTCAGTTATAGCGCTACCTAATGGCAGCATGCAATATAGCAATTTCTGCTGTTTTTTACAGCTATTTCAGACTGTGTTTAAAGGACATGCTTGAAAATTGCCACACTTATGTTGCAGATCAAGACAAACAAAAAAGTCAATTGGAGCGAGTTTACAAAATCGACAGGAAGTTAAATATTTTGCAAAAAACCCTTAAAATGGCACTTTTCCATGTCTCAAACTTCAACGAACTCCCCCTAGAGATTTTATCTGCTCTCCTTCAAACTCCAGAAATCTTCTCTTAAGGTATGTTGGATGTTAAATTGCTAAGCTTTTATAACTTTGATAAACGGTGTACGTACACCAGCCATAGAAATGTGACGTTTCGCCATAAACAGGAAGTTATTAGAACTTAGCCATACAATGTCTGATGGATCCCAAATGTACCAACTATACTAAAAGTCCCTGTCTGAACACATCTACAACATTAATCATCAATTATAGCGCCACCAAGTGATCACAGGTGAAACAGCATTTAAAACTGCATTTTTACCAATTTTGACAGGTTACCAGGATATTGGCCAAAACAGTCCCAAAAAATATTTCAACTCATAAATATTTAGATTCGTTAGCGCCACCTGGGGGTCATGATGCTTTGAGATGGGATTTTTTTTACTTGAGTTGCCTGTATCATTAGGTTAGTTGAACAGATCTCGCTTGAATACGTCTTCTAACTAAGGATCGGTCGTAGAGCGCATTGTAACGACTCGGCCACCGAGAGGCGATGGCGACGTAGGTGCTCGAGCCCTTGATCGCTGCTTGCAGCTTTAATTATTATTATTATTAGGGCTCGAGCACCGAAGGAGCTCGGGCCCAACGGGCTCGAGCACCGGAGGTGCAAGAACCCTATTGTTTCTGTTATTATTATTATTATTATTCTTTTTCTTCTAACGTGTTTTTGCGGGCACTTTTGAGGGCCTAAACATGCGTAAAAAGTCACCAAATTTTGCACACACATCAGAACCTGCGTAAATTTACGTCTATTTGTGGTTCGAAAAGCGGGTGTGGTAAAATGACTCTACAGCGCCACCTAACGCGTTGTAGCTTATGATGCGCTATGAGTTTGTCGTAGGCGAATGAAATTCGCCACGCATGTGTAGGGTACTAAAACTTAAATATAAGTAAATGGGATCTCATTTCCAAAATCGACAGGAAGTCAGCTATTTCCCAAAAACCTCTAAAAATAGCCATTTTTGCTCACGTCGTACTTTAACGAACTCCTCCTAGAGATTTCATCTGTTCGTCTCAAAACTCGTTCAGCACTATCTTAAGGCATATGGGATGTTAAATTGCGAAGCTTTTTTGACTTTGATAAACTATGTGCGCACAGCGGTCATCCAAAGTCGAAATTTTGTCGTAAACAGGAAGTTGTTATAACTCGGCCAAGCAATGTCCGATCCAGTTCAAATTCGCCATGTAGGTTAAGAGTGAATATCTTAACAAATGCAAATAGCGATATACAGTGTCAGTTATAGCGCCACCTAGTGGCAACATGTAAAAGACCCTTTTCTGTTGTTTTATACTTGTATTTCAGGCTGTATTGCGAGTACATGTTTGAAAATCAGTACACTTATGTAAGGGATCAGGACCAACAAAAAAGTCAATAGGATTCAGTTTCCAAAACCGACAGGAAGTCGGTTATTTTTTACTATTGTATGAAATTGAGCACAGTTTCAGGCTTTGTACTTTAACGAACTCCTCCTAGAGAATTCATCTGTTCATCTTCAAAGTTGTTCAGTATTCTCTCAAGGCATATGGGATGTTAAATTGCGAAGCTTTTTTGACTTCATTTTACGATGCGCGAATGGCAGTCCTCGAAAGTTGAACTTTTTCCATGAACAGGAAGTGGTTAATAACTCAGCAATGCAATGTCTGATCGGGTTAAAATTCGTCATGCGTGTTAAGAGTCCATGTCTGAAGGATTTCATAGAGCAATATACAGTGTCAGTTATAGCGCCACCTAATGGCAGCATGCAATATAGTATTTTCTGCTGTTTTTTACTGCTATTTCAGACTGTGTTTAAAGGTCATGCTTGAAAATTGCCACACTCATGTTACAGATCAAGCAAACAAAAAAGTCAACTGGAGCGAGTTTCTAAAATCAACAGGAAGTTAATTATTTAGCAAAAAACCCTTAAAATGGCACTTTTTCATGTCTCATACTTTAACGAACTCCTCCTAGAGATTTTATCTACTCACCTTCAAACTCCTGTAATCTTCTCTTAAGGTATATGGGATGTTAAATTGCGCAGCTTTTATTACTTTTATAAACGATGTACATACACCACTCATTGAAATTTGACGATTCGCCATAAACAGGAAGTTATTATAACTCAGCCATACAATGTCTGATCGATCCTAAAGGTACCAACTATACTAACAGTCCCTGTCTGAACACATCTACAACATTAATCATCGGTTATAGCGCCACCAAGTGATCACAGGTTGAAACAGTATTTAAAAATGCATTTTTACCAATTTTGACATAGGTTACCAGAATATTGGCCAAAATAGTCCTAAAAAATATTTCAACTCGTAAATATTTAGACTCGTTAGCGCTGCCTGGGGGTCATGATACTTTGAGATTTTTTTTTATTTGAGTTGTCTGTATGATTAGGTAATTTGAACAGATCTCACTTAAAAACGTCTTCTAACTAAGGACCGGTCGTAGAGCGCATTGTAATGACTCGGCCACCGAGAGGCGTTGGCGACGTAGGTGCTCGAGCCCTTGATCGCTGCTTGCAGCTTTAATTATTATTCTTTTTCTTCTAACGTGTTTTTGCGGGCACTTTTGAGGGCCTAAACATGCGTAAAAAGTCACCAAATTTTGCACACACATCAGAACCGGTGAAAATTTACGTCTAATTGTGTTTTGAAAAGCGGGTGTGGTAAAATGACTCTACAGCGCCACCTAACGCGTTGTAGCTTATGATGCGCTGTGAGTTTGTCGTAGGTGAATGAAATTCGCCACGCATGTGTAGGATACTAAAACTTAAATATAAGTAAATGGGATCTCATTTCCAAAATCGACAGGAAGTCAGCTATTTCGCAAAAACCTCTAAAAATGGCCATTTTTGCTCACGTCGTACTTTAACGAACTCCTCCTAGAGATTTCATCTGTTCGTCTCAAAACTCGTTCAGCACTATCTTAAGGCATATGGGATGTTAAATTGCGAAGCTTTTTTGACTTCGATAAACTATGTGCGCACAGCGGTCATCCAAAGTCGAAATTTTGTCGTAAACAGGAAGTTGTTATAACTCGGCCAAGCAATGTCCGATCCAGTTGAAATTCGCCATGTAGGTTAAGAGTGAATATCTTAACAAATCCAAATAGCGATATACAGTGACAGTTATAGCGCCACCTAGTGGCAACATGTAATAGACCATTTTCTGTTGTTTTATACTTGTATTTCAGGCTGTATTGCGAGTACATGTTTGAAAATCAGTACATTTATGTAAGGGATCAGGACCAACAAAAAAGTCAATAGGATTCAGTTTCCAAAACCGACAGGAAGTCGGTTATTTTACTATTGAATGAAATTTAGCATAGTTTCAGGCTTTGTACTTTAACGAACTCCTCCTAGAGAATTCATCTGTTCATCTCCAAAGTTTTTCAGTATTCTCTCAAGGCATATGGGATGTTAAATTGCGAAGCTTTTTTTAATTCATTTTACGATGCGCGAATGGCAGTCCTCGAAAGTCAAACTTTTTCTATGAACAGGAAGTGGTTAATAACTCAGCAATGCAATGTCTGATCGGGTTAAAATTCGTCATGCGTGTTAAGAGTCCATGTCTGAAGGATTTCATAGAGTGAAATACAGTGTCAGTTATAGCGCCACCTAATGGTAGCATGCAATATAGCTATTTCTGCTGTTTTTTACTGCTATTTCAGACTGTGTTTAAAGGACATCCTTCAAAATTGCCACACTTATGTTGCAGATCAAGACAAACAAAAAAGTCAATTGGAGTGAGTTTCCAAAATCAACAGGAAGTTAATTATTTAGCAAAAAACACTTAAAATGGCACTTTTTTCATGTCTCATACTTCAACGAACTCGTCCTAGAGATTTTATCTGCTCACCTTCAAACTACAGAAATCTTCTTTTAAGGTATGTGGGATGTTACATTGCGAATCTTTTATTACTTTGATAAACGATGTACGCACACCAGTCATTAAAATTTTACGTTTCGCCATAAACAGGAAGTTATTATAACTCAGCCATACAATGTCTAATCGATCCCAAATGTACCAACTTTACTAAAAGTCCCTGTCTGAACACATCTGCAACAATAGTCATTGGTTATAGCGCCACCAAGTGATCACAGGTGGAACAGCATTTAAAACTGCATTTTTACCAATTTCGACAGGTTACCAGAATATTGCCCAAAACAGTCCCAAAAAATATTTCAACTCATAAATATTTAGACTCGTTAGCGCCGCCTGGGGGTCATGACGCTTTGAGATGGGATTTCTTTTTACTTGAGTTGCCTGTATCATTAGGTTAGTTGAACAGATCTCGCTTGAATACGCATTCTAACTAAGGATCAGTTGTAGAGCGCATTGTAACGACTAGGCCACCAAGAGGCGATGGCGACGTAGGTGCTCGAGCCCTTGATCGCTGCTTGCAGCTTTAATTATTATTCTTTTTCTTCTAACGTGTTTTTGCGGGCACTTTTGAGGGCCTAAACATGCGTAAAAAGTCACCAAATTTTGCACACACATCAGAACCGGTGAAAATTTACGTCTAATTGTGTTTTGAAAAGCGGGTGTGGTAAAATGACTCTAGAGCGCCACCTAACGCGTTGTAGCTTATGATGCGCTATGAGTTTGTCGTAGGCGAATGAAATTCGCCACGCATGTGTAGGGTACTAAAACTTAAATATAAGTAAATGGGATCTCATTTCCACAATCGACAGGAAGTCGGCTATTTCCCAAAAACCTCTAAAAATAGCCATTTTTGCTCACGTCGTACTTTAACGAACTCCTCCTAGAAATTTCATCTGTTCGTCTCAAAACTCGTTCAGCACTATCTTAAGGCATATGGGATGTTAAATTGCGGAGCTTTTTTGACTTCGATAAACTATGTGCGCACAGCGGTCATCCAAAGTCGAAATTTGGTCGTAAACAGGAAGTTGTTATAACTCGGCCAAGCAATGTCCGATCCAGTTCAAATTCCCCATGTAGGTTAAGAGTGAATATCTTAACAAATCCAAATAGCGATATACAGTGACAGTTATAGCGCCACCTAGTGCCAACATGTAATAGACCCTTTTCTGTTGTTTTATACTGGTATTTCAGGCTGTATTGCGAGTACATGTTTGAAAATCAGTACACGTATGTAGGGCATCAGGACCAACAAAAAAGTCAATAGGAATCAGTTTCCAAAACCGACAGGAAGTCGGTTATTTTTTATTATTTTATGTAATTGAGCATAGTTTCAGGGTTTGTACTTTAACGAACTCCTCCTAGAGAATTCATCTGTTCATCTCCAAAGTTGTTCAGTATTCTCTCAAGGCATATGGGATGTTAAATTGCGAAGCTTTTTTGACTTCATTTTACGATGCGCGAATGGCAGTCCTCGAAAGTCGAACTTTTTCTTTGAACAGGAAGTGGTTAATAACTCAACAATGCAATGTCTGATCAGGTTAAAATTCGTCATGCGTGTTTAGAGTCCATGTCTGAAGGATTTTATAGAGCGCAATACAGTGTCAGTTATAGCGCTACCTAATGGCAGCATGCAATATAGCAATTTCTGCTGTTTTTTACTGCTATTTCAGACTGTGTTTAAAGGACATCCTTGAAAATTGCCACACTTATGTTGCAGATCAAGACAAACAAAAAAGTCAATTGCATCGATTTTTCCAAAATCAACAGGAAGTTAAATATTTTGCAAAAAACCCTTAAAATGGCACTTTTCCATGTCTCATACTTTAACAAACTCCTCCTAGAGAATTCATCTGTTCATCTCCAAAGTTGTTCAGTATTTTCGCAAGGCATATGGGATGTTAAATTGCGAAGATTTTTTGACTTCATTTTACGATGCGCGAATGGCAGTCCTCGAAAGTCAAACTTTTTATATGAACAGGAAGTGGTTAATAACTCAGCAATGCAATTTCTGATCGGGTTAAAAATTGTCAAGCGTGTTAAGAGTCCACGTCTGAAGGATTTCATAGAGCGAAATACAGTGTCAGTTATAGCGCCACCTAATGGCAGCATGCAATATAGCATTTTCTTCTGTTTTTTTACTGCTATTTCAGACTGTGTTTAAAGGACATGCTTGAAAATTGCCACACTTATGTTACAGATCATGACAAACAAAAAAGTCAATTGCAGCGATTTTCCAAAATCAAAAGGAAGTTAATTATTTTGCAAAAAACCCTCAAAATGGCTGTAGGGTTCTGTCACTGTGGCTTTAAGAGAATGGCTGTAAAATGGGAAACAGTGGCAGTCTGGCAGAGCAAAAACTTGGTCATGAATTATACTCCGGACATGTTGTTGTTTATTTGCATGGCCTTATAGCTGTGGTTAACGGATATGAAATTGAATTAGATTTTTAGAGGAGCTTCCGCTGAGCACAACGGTATGTGATATGTGTGGGATCATTCTCAGGGTTAATGAGCTATGAGCGAAAATGTAATGCACAAGGGGGCAAGTCCCGGTACCTGGGACTCTCGGGCTTAAGAGCTTATATTGTATTTATGTTTATACTATTTTTATGTGCGTGCATGTTGAGAGTGCTTGACGTTTCGCGTGTTGAGAGTGATTTGACTCCCCGTCAGAGTCCGGGGGCGGACTATTTAACATGCGCGTCTGCTCCGGTTTCACTCTCTCTCCGAGTTTGTGGCCAACCGCTACTAGCGCACAGTGACTGTGTCTCGTTCGCGATCGTCCAGTTCGGTGCTGTCATCTCTCTCGCTCTCTCTCTGAGAGTTTGAAAGTAGTTGATCTCCCGTGCTTCGCTGAGACCCACTGCCTCTATGACTGCAGTTTCGGCTCCCCTCTACGTGAACGCGCATTCAATCACGTGATTGCACAGACTAAGCCAATGGAGTTCATATAAAATGTTTACTCGTGAAGACGTTTTCATTTTTATTTTGCTTATATGCAGCGTAGATGTCAAATATACTTGTAACACATTGTTTAATTATAAATATAAGTTTAAAAGAATGCAATCGTCCAATGCAAGTTGCTTACAGCAGTGAATATTGTACAGCATTACAGCAAATGTACAGCATTATACAAACTTCAGATGTTCATATTTTATTTGCGTAATCATTAGAATAATTAACATTTAACGTAAAAAGAAGGATAAAACAAAGTAAAAATGTGTTGATGTGATATAATGTAAAAAGCTTTAGATGTTTATATTTTATTTGCATTAGACTTACTACTTAAAAGATATTTGTTTGTGAAATGTTTGCATTCATTTGTAATAAACTCCCTGGTGCTGCTTTTTAGTCCATGTGCAAAAAAAGCAAAGCAGAAAGACTGTAATGAAATCACAATGCCTATTTTGAGGTTTTGTGTGTAACTTATAGGATAAATACCACACAATAATTGTGATGAAGCATAAAGGGCCTAATAGACAATGAAACTGAAACAGCTTGTTTTGCCCTGTAAATCTATTTATGGATCTATGTGATTTTTATTGTGAATATCAGTTCCACGTGATCAGAATTTGACAACATAATACAATTTTGTCATGTTTAAAATGTCCATTGAACCTAAATTCATGTTAGATGTGCACATTCTGATCATGCTCAACCAGTGATAACAATAACATAAAGTCCATTATTTCAGCATAACAATATATCAGTATAACAAGGTGCCAATAATGCAAAGGAAAAGCAGGTAAACATTTAGTTTTATTCAGAGTGACTCAGTTTCATCATTGTTCTATCATTTCCACAATGGAATAATGTTTCTGTCCCTGTTTATATAGTGGCAGTGTCATGTACTGGTTCCAACCCTGTTTCAAAGTATACACCAGCAGCTCCATACAAGGTTTTTATCAGTGTGTTTCTAAACACTATAATGTGCAGGGATGGTAACAACATATCGACTGCATTACCAAGGACATGCCAAATGGTACTGCAGTATCCAGAAAATGCTCTTTCTTTTACCTCTTACTTTAAAAAAATGAATGCATGGAGTATTGTTCAGTTGTTTGGACTGCGACAAATAAAACAGCTTAGAAAGCTGCAGATTGTTCAGAACAGAGCTTCAGAACAGAGCTACAGATTGATGCTGCAATGCTTATATCAAACTAGCTCTTACGATGATCATCTGGTTAACAGTTAATATCAGGTGTGCTTTACTATTATTTATGGGTAATAATTGTTGGTTTACCACTCGTTTTAGTTCATCAAAAATAATATCCCAGGGAAATACACAGTTATGAAACTAGATATTTGAAGGGTGATAATCTAACAATTCTTGGATAATCTGGCAACATTTCAAAATGTAAGAAACAAATAAAGATAATTTTAGTATCAGCATAAGATAATGAATGCAGTGAGAAAGAAACACTTTGGTGTATGTTTTCATTTTAATTCTATTTTTGACTCTTAAAGCTGTAAAAATGAACTTTACCCAATCATCAGTTATTGCGCCACCAAGTGATCACAGGTGGAACAGCATTTAAAACTAAGGATCAGTCGTAGAGCGCATTGTAACGATTTGGCCACTGAGAGGCGATGGCGACGTAGGTGCTCGAGCCCTTGATCGCTGCTTGCAGCTTTAATTATTATTTTTTTCCTTCTAACGTGTTTTTGCGGGCACTTTTGAGTGCCTAAACATGCGTAAAAAGTCACCAAATTTTGCACACACACCAGAACCTGCGAAAATTTACGTCTAATTGTGTTTCGAAAAGCGGGTGTGTTAAAATGACTCTACAGCGCCACCTAACGCGTTGTAGCTTATGATGCGCTGTGAGTTTGTCGTAGGCGAATGAAATTCGCCACGCATGTGTAGGGTACTAAAACTTAAATATAAGTAAATGGGATCTCATTTCCAAAATCGACAGGAAGTCAGCTATTTTGCAAAAACCTCTAAAAATGGCCATTTTTGCTCACGTCCTACTTTAATGAACTCCTCCTAGAGATTTCATCTGTTCATCTCAAAACTCGTTCAGCACTATCTTAAGGCATATGGGATGTTAAATCGCGAAGCTTTTTTGACTTCGATAAACTATGTGCGCACAGCGGTCATCCAAAGTCGAAATTTTGTTGTAAACAGGTAGTTGTTATAACTCGGCCAAGCAATGTCCGATCCAGTTCAAATTCGCTATGTATGTTAAGAGTCCATATCTTAACAAATCCAAATAGCGATATACAGTGACAGTTATAGCGCCACCTAGTGGCAACATGTAATAGACCATTTTCTGTTGTTTTATACTTGTATTTCAGGCTGTATTGCGAGTACATGTTTGAAAATCAGTACACTTATGTAAGGGTTTAGGACCAACAAAAAAGTCGACAGGATTCAGTTTCCAAAACCGATAGGAAGTCGGTTATTTTTTACTATTGTATGAAATTGAGCATAGTTTCAGGCTTTGTACATTAACGAACTCCTCCTAGAGTATTCATCTGTTTATCTCCAAAGTTGTTCGGTATTCTTTCAAGGCATATGGGATGTTAAATTGTGAAGCTTTTTTGACTTCATTTTATGATGCGCGAATGGCAGTCCTCGAAAGTTAAACTTTTTCTACGAACAGAAAGTGGTGAATAACTCAGCAATGCAATGTCTGATCGGGTTAAAATTCGTCATGCGTGTTAAGAGTCCATGTCTGAAGGAATTCATAGAGCGAAATACAGTGTCAGTTATAGCGCCACTTAATGGCAGCATGCAGTATAGCATTTTCTGCTGTTTTTTACTGCTATTTCAGCCTATGTTTAAAGGACATGCTTGAAAATTGCCACACTTATGTTACAGATCAAGACAAACAAAAAAGTCAATTGGAGCGAGTTTCCAAAATCAACAGGAAGTTAATTATTTAGCAAAAAAACCCTTAAAATAGCACTTTTCATGTCTCATACTTCAACGAACTCCTCCTAGAGATTTTATCTGCTTACCTTCAATGTCCAGAAATCTTCTCTTAAGGTATGTTGGATGTTGAATTGCGAAGCTTTTATTACTTTGATAAACAGTGTATGTACACCAGTCATCGAAATTTGACGTTTCGCCATAAACAGAAAGTTATTATAACTCAGCCATACAATGTCTGATCGATCCCAAATGTACCAACTATATTAAAAGTCTTTGTCTGAACACATCTACAACATTAGTCATCGGTTATAGCGCCACCAAGTGATCACAGGTGGAACAGCATTTAAAACTGCATTTTTACCAATTTTGACAGGTTACCAGAATATTGGCCAAAACAGTCCCAAAAAATATTTAAACTCGTAAATATTTAGACTCGTTAGCGCCGCCTGGGGGTCATGATGCTTTGAGAAGGGATTTTTTTTTGAGTTGCCTGTGTCATTAGGTAATTTGAACAGTTCTCACTTGAATATGTCTTCTAACTAAGGATCGGTCGTAGAGCGCATTGTAACGACTTGGCCACCGAGAGGCGATCGCGACGTAGGTGCTCGAGCCCTTGATCGCTGCTTGCAGCTTTAATTATTCTTTGTTTCCTTTATGGCCACGCAAGCTGAAAGAATGTTTCTATGGAGATCAGCTCATAAAGTGTGCCTGTCTAGCCCTGATAAAGTTCCACAAACACTCCCAAATCAAAAGATGGGATGTCAGTACATGATCTAGGAAGCCTGCTTGATCTGGCTTCCTGTCTGTCTCTTCTCTCTCACTCCTTGTGTATTCTCTCTATCTCACTTCAGCTCCTGCCGTCTTATTAGAACACACCTGCTACTTATGCACTCTCTATCAAGTATTTTGCATTCCTCTGTGTGTAACTGGCCTGTGAAAGCACATCATAAATGTTAGATAGTGGTGGTGTATCTATGTTACACTCCATCTCTTCTTCGCTCACATTTTGTTTTGTTGCAGTAAATAACAATGGTGAGTGAAACTGAGCTTTCTGTGAACATTGACAATTATTGTCACTCAAATAACTTAAAATTAACTTAAATTAAAAGTGATTTTTTTCAACTACTACATTGACTGATCACTTACCATAGGCTCTGTTATTGGTCGATGTAGTAGTTGAGCATTTCTGGTATTGCATCATGGAAGTAGGATCATATCCGGCTGTCTTCTCCATTAACTTCCTCGATCATCCAGCCTACTGCATAAGATTCCTTTTTCAGTTTGGGTAGGAAAGACTTTTATATTTTGCTCAGCTCATTTAGACTCTTGGTGTTGAAGATAACACCTTTAACACTGCTTTTGGGCACTCCGAATATTGTGTTTTTCCATTCTGATTGGCCAATGCTGTTTTCCAAGCTCCGATAAATTGTTTTGTGTGCGATGCTATCAGACTCAGTTCCTGGAGGGCCACAGCCCTGTCCAGTTTAGCTCCAACCCCAACTAAACACACCTGATGCAGCTCATTAGGTCCTTTTGAGCTTCAGGTGTGGATCTCTTCAGGATTGGATGTAAACTCTGCAGGGCTGCGGCCCTCCAGAAACTGAGTTTGAGACCTGTGATCTAGACATTAGCTGTGTCCCAATCCAGGTTCTAAAAGCCTAGCCTTTAAGGCTACTGCTTGGGAGGATCCTCCAAAGGCTGCATTAACACTTGGTAAATGGGACGGTCTAGCCTCTTATTCTTTTTTTGTTGTTGGCTTTATGGCTGGCTTTATGGTGCATTAGCGCCTGCAGCTGGATCAGTTTGAATTAATAAAACGTTCTTGTATTATTAATATTTTTCTTTATGTGTGATTCTTTTATGTTTATGTTTTGTGTATAATATATTTGTAAGAGCACTGTAAGTTCTTTCGTTGATTCATTTGAATACATTGTATTAAAACATGCTCTGTGTTTTCCGTTTTGATTACATTGGTCACATTTCCCACAATTATTTTCTTATTTATGATGTGTGTAATTTAAACTAGTGTGATGGTCGAGCTTCATTCTGTTTTCATAAGTTTTATAAACTCCTTCGTCTGCTTCTTAAAACATAAAGACATCCACCAATACTTAGTTAATAACATTTACTTGGCTGCGCGTGTTAATGTTTACAATAAATATGAAAAAATCACTATCACTGAGAAAAAAAAAACCCCTAAGCATTGTGGGATATCTGAGGCCACAAAAAATGGTCCCAATGCGTAAAGTAGGACGCATTTCAAGGGTGCATACAAAATGTTTTATCGCATTAGGTGCAGGGAAACTGTGACTGTTCCCAATTTATACTACTTTGAACATACTCTTAAAAGCACTTCATAAATGCTTGATTATAATGTTTGGTTTTCTGCTGTAGATCTCATTAATTTGGTCTTAAATATGCGTAATCTTTTTGTACAAATGAGCCATACTTTGGTTTAGTTTGTTTTTCTTTTTTTTGATTCAACAAACCCACATTTCACTAACCACAAAAATGAATCTTCAAGAATATGAAGTGCAATGAAACAAGTTTAGATGTGGTTACTTTGAACATTTTTTGTGTTTTTTTTCTATTCAAGATAAAAATATAAAGATTACTATGCAGATATTCTAAAACAAATTCTCCACAAATCTCTAAACAAACTTTTAACAGAGGGCCAAGTTTTAGCACCAGCTCCTCCTCTGGATTTAATGGTTTGTCCATTATTTAAATGCATTTAAAAACACAGACTGTACTTGATGGATCTCAAATAAAAAAAAAAATGTTTTTATTATTTTGCACTGAGTAATACACACACATTTTGTGTGATTCATTAATGGGTATGAATAATAACCTGTTTTGATTAGTTCTCTCATCCGTCTGCATCGAAAAACAATTTTTGGCAGGAGCTTCAGTATAGATTGGCTAAAAAATGACCACTGTTTTGAAGTCAAAATCACTGGCACAATTTCTTGACCATTTGACTGGGCGTGGTAGGCTCTTGTGATGGCATCTTTGATGTTCAGTTCTGCATGTTCAAATGTGCTGGAGCATGTTTGTGCACGTCCATTTCCCTTACACGGACTAATCAATTTCAGAGTTGTTCTCAATTTTTGATTAATGACCTCTTTAAAGCCCATAACCTCTCTCTGTCGTGGCTGTGCTCAAGTCATGCTCGCAGTGGCCTCAAATAGCCCACACACAGGAAGTGGTGTCATGTCATCCACATTTTTTTTACATCATTGCTACTAACAGACTACTATACTACTATGCTAATGCTAATATAGCTATGAAGTCACACAAGCCAAGGAATTAATCAACTAGTGAAGTGTTGTTACCTATATTTCCTCTTATGTTTCTTTTCTGGTGACAATATCTTGAACATTACCTGCCTCCCCTCTATTCTTTTACTCCCTGGGGCCTGGATGTTTAAACATATCACATCAATATTGTCTTCTTTATTCTGCCATATGATTTTACCAATTTGAGTCAGAACCTACTTACCCAATTGCCCTCTATGATCCGGTTGAAGCTAACTAGATGGCGGAGAATTCAGGTTTGCTAGAGCTTTTCAAACAAAAGGAAAACAAAGGGAGATCAAAACAAAAGGCATTCTCTGTGACCACTCTTCTGTTGTTGAACACTTTTCAGACCTCAACCAGACTTGCCTCCTTGATAGGTTTTAAAAAGAGAATAAAGACTCTTATTTTCTATTACAGGTGCTATTTTAAGTTCTATTCATTAGCTTTTTTGTTGTTTCGTGATCATTAGAAGAGTCTGTGCTTGCGTGCTCTCAGCTTTTTAACTTTAAAGTTTAAATGTGTGACCAAATTCCACTGGCTTATACATTTAAACATAATTTCAGCTAATCTCACTGTTTGTCTTTTATTTAATTTTAAAGTGATTATGAAAGGGGAAGTGAGGTTTCTTAAAGACAGTGTGTTCAGAATCTAGGGAAGATTCTTTCCGACACATTTCTTACAAATATCAGTCCAGAAAACTATTTGGACTTGTGATATCACTCAGAGAAAGCACAGGTTCCTATGGAAATCTAGTGCTGAGGTGAATAGGCTGGAAAGAAAAGCTCCTGTCAGCAAATTTGAGTCTTTTGTAGAGCAAAGAAGATAAATGGTGCTTTGCTTTTGTTGAATCTGGATTCAGGAGGGGTTAAGGCTGTATAAAGAAGCAGCTGGATCCAGAGCATTGTGTGAATGGCCTTAGAAGGCATTTGGAGTGGGTGGCTTGTTTGTTGCTACGGTAAAGAAAGGCCTGTTTTGTTGATCAGTGTCGTTTTATTTTAGGTCAACACAGAGTCATATTGTTAAGAAGGGAAAATGGGTGAACCCAAATGCAAGTGACGACTCAGGAAAGGTATCTATAAAAAAAACTCCTTTTAATAAAAGAAGCCAAAAGATGAAAAACTTCCAAAAACTGAAAACTGCACTCTCATAGAGCTTGTGGCTGCTGGCTTGCTATGATTCGGATCAACGAACTGGCACTGGCTGGCTGCAGATCCACAGCTTATATCCAAAGGAATCAAATAGAGCTCAGCTGAATCCAATCAGCCTTAACAGCCACACCTGAAATCAATGTGAAAACCACACAGCAATCCCAAACACTACAAAATAAACTTTCATTATAACAGTAGCACCCCCCCCACCCTTCGCGAGAGCCTCTTGGCGAACAAGGGTTCTTATGAAGGTTATTTTGATGAAACTCTGTAATGAGGGAAGGGTCTAAAATAAAGGAGCGAGGAACCCAAGACCGTTCTTCAGGTCTATATCCCTCCCAATCGATGCGATACCGAAGACCTCTTCCCTGTCTCTTTACATCCAGTATCTTCTTGACCGCATAGATTGGGTCATTGTTCAACATCTGGGGTGGGGGAGGGGGTTTGGTAGGTGGATTCAAATTGCTCTCTTTTACTTGCTTGAGTTGGGATACGTGGAATGAAGGGTGAATTTTCATAGACTTGGGTAATTTCAACCTCATCACTACTGGATTGATTCTACGTTGAATTTGAAAAGGTCCAAGAAAACGTGGAGAAAGTTTCCTGGATTCTATCTTTAGAGGGATGTTTCTAGAGGACAAGCAAACCATTTGGCCTGGTTGATAATTAGGGGAGGAAATGCGATGGCGATCCGCAGCCATTCGATTACGCTTTGAAGTCTTCAGCAAGGTTTCCCGAGTCAACTTCCAAACTCTACGACAACGTCGGATGTGAGAGTGGACTGAAGGAACAGCAATTTCAAATTCGTCCCTCGGGAATAACGGAGGGGTGTATCCCAAAACACTCAAAAGGCGACCTGCCAGTAGCTGAACTAGGGAGGGAGTTATTGGCATATTCCACCCAGGGAAGGTTTGCACTCCAGTTAGTTTGATCCTTGGCAGAGATGCAGCGCAGCATTTCTTCGAGTTCCTGGTTTGTCCTCTCTGATTGTCCATTAGACTGAGGATGGAATCCGGATGACAGACTTACAGTTGCTCCTAGTGCATTGCAGAAAGCTCGCCAAACTTGTGAGGTAAATTTCGGCCCATGGTCAGAGACGATGTCAAAAGAAATACCATGAATTCGAAAGACATGTTGCACTAGAAGTGTCGCCGTCTCCATAGCTGATGGTAATTTGGGTAAGGCCACAAAATGGGCAGATTTAGAAAATCCATCCACTATAGTAAGAATAGCAGTGTTGCCTTTGAAAGGGGGCAATCCAGTGACAAAGTCTAAGGCAATATGGGACCGAGGATGACTCGGGATAGGTAAAGGATGAAGCTGACCCTCTGGGGGACGATGAGTAGTCTTGCCTTGAGAACACGTTCTGCAAGCTCCCACATATTCCCTAGTGTCCTTGTCCAAAGTTGGCCACCAAAAGAGTACGATTGATTCCTGGATGGCAGAAAAATTGAGAGTCATGCACCCATTGGAAGACCTTAGAACGTGCAGAATCAGGGACAAACAGCCGGCCAGGTGGTCCATCTCCTGGATCAGGTTGCCTCTTTGATTGTCTTCTCGATTTCCCAATTGAGGACACCAACAACAAAGGAAGAATTGTATCCGGATTAGTGGAGGTGTCTTCAAGATTAAACTAACGGGAAAGGGCATCAGGTTTGATGTTTTTAGAGCCAGGGCGATAGGTGAGGGTAAAATTGAAATGGCCAAAATATAACGACCAACTTGCTTGGCGAGCATTTAATCTTCTGGCGGATTGAATGTAAGCTAACTTCTTGTGGTCAGTCCAGACTATGAATGGCTTTTCACTGCCCTCCAGCCAATGTCTTCACTCGTCTAGGGCTAATTTTACAGCCAACAATTCCCGATCATAGTTCCTCTCATCGTAGATCATGGAGTCCCAGGATGAAGACCTCTCGAAGAGCTACGTCATCCCAACCAGATTCTGCTTCAATGATACGAAAATCAACAGAAAACTCAGCTGCACTTCTCTGCCCTTGATGAAGTGAGAGCAACTGCTTTGAAGCCTCTCTGCCCAGAACCGGATGATCGAACACCTTCTTCAACTCTGAAGTTAAAGAGGCAAAGGAGTGTAGTGCTGGGTCCTTCTGTTCCCATAATGCAGTAGCCCATGCCAAAGCCTTGCCACGAAGTAACCCCAAAATGTAGGACACTTTGGCAGTCTCTGAGTAGTATGTATGGGTCTTCTGATCGATAACCAAGGAGCATTGAAAAAGGAAGGACTTGCATTTACCCAGGTCGCCTGAGTACGGCTCAGGATCCGGAACATAAATCTCTTTTGGGACGGAAGAGGTTAGTGGATCATCCACCATGGTAGAGTGCTTTGACACCGCCTGTGAACTGAGTCCCGAAGACAGTTTAGTTAATTGCTCACAGAGCTGAGATATTTGCTCTGCCATCATTTGACTGTTGTCCAACAGCTGTCTTAATTGTTGGTCATGATTCCCCAAAAGCGCTCCATGACTTGCTAGTGCTTTCTGAAATGAATCGGTCTCTGCTGGGTTCAAACTTGTGGCCAGTTCGTTCTGTTAAGAAGGGAAAATGGGTGAACCCAAATGCAAGCGACGACTCAGGAAAGGTATCTATAAAAAACTCCTTTTAATAAAAAAGGCCAAAAGATGAAAAACTTCCAAAAACTGAAAACTGCACTCTCATAGAGTGGAAAATAAAAATTCAACAGGTTGCTGGTTAGGCCAAAAGTCATCCAAGGTCTGCTAGTCTTGCTTGTGGCTGCTGGCTTGCTATGATTCGGATCAACGAACTGGCACCGGCTGACTGCAGATCCACAGCTTATATCCAGCGGAATCAAATAGAGCTCAGGTGAATCCATCCACACCTGAAATCAATGTGAAAACCACACAGCAATCCCACACACTACAAAATAAACCTCCATTATAACACGCACGCACGCACACACGCACACACACGCACACACACACACACATATATATATTTCACCAAAACATTCCCTGTTGATGGAATAATCTTCCGTCAATGTGAATAAAAGTGTTGATTATATGTCCATTATACATTCTCCCTTGAGTGGTGCTGCAAAGCCACACACATTGAAATCTTCCTGATTCTCTATGGCCAGACTGACGGGAGTTTCTGCTGGTGAAGCAAGACGCTTAAAAGTTAAAACTAGCTCATACAGAAAGTGGGCAGTGCCAGACACTGAGCTAAGGACTGATGGGTGAACTGACCCTTTGTTTAACAATGTAAAAAACAATTCAACGTCATTAAATTATTGAAAGGAATAAAGGCATGTGTACTCTTCTCTTGAGAAACTACTAGCCTGTAAGTTCTAATGTGTCATGCCTTTCATTGTAGTTGATTCATGTCACCGTGGATGATGTTGACAATCTTCTCATCTTATCCCTCTTCAAGGCAAGTTTATTTGTAGTGTTGTCAAAAGACCCGGTACTTTGGTACCATGTCGTTACTAAAAAAATTAAAATGTTACGGTACCAGGTTTTTTGAAGTACCTGTGGTACAGAGCACCCTGTCAACCAGGTTCTTGCTGCGCTCTCCGATAGGTGCGCTGTTGCGTTTTCTTTGTAAAAAGCACATAGACATGGCGACCTGCGGTGCTGCTGATGAGGCGGTTCTGAATCCGCTCGTTGAGAAGAAAGGAGGAAAGAGTCATGTGTGGAAGTATTTTGCTTTTGCGGCGGATGACAAGGGCAACATCACTGATCACCAGAAACCAATTTGCAAGCGGTGTCGTTGAAGTTTTAGGAGGGAATACATCGAACCTCATAAAACACCTGAAAGACTGTCACCCAGATTTAATGAAAGAATTCAGGCAGGTAAGTTTTAATTTTATTTCATATTTTATATTATTTATTTTATTTTATATATTTTGTTGTAAAAAATATATATATACCCTTTATTAATTTGAATGTCGGATTGAAATAAACATTGGCATTTGCTTAGTTAATCTTTAGCATAAACGCGGCTAATGCTAATGCGAGTATCAGAATAAAGTTTCTTTATTAACTATTTAATGCTCCTAAAGCGTTTCAAACAGGACATAATAGCGTACTATTTTTACACACCAGAGGCTTTTAAATGACCTGTTTTTTCAAAAATATGTGTGGTAGAGAACAAATGATCTTTATCTTTAAAATCGGTCCATCAGCAAGGCAGGTTATGAAAAATTGTTTGCGCAGTTTGATTAAATAAAAGTACAGTCAAATACAGTCCCGTATAGTTTGGTAAGGCTTTACAATAAGATACCATTCATTTACATTACTTTATATGTTATCTAACATCGAGTTACAGTGAGTGAACATTAATTAATGTGTGTGAATGTTATTTTATACCAACACTTGATCGTTCATGTTTGTTCGTTGTGCATTAAGTAATGTAAACAGGTACAACTTAATTTAACAAAAATGTATTAATAATAATTGCTATATAACACTTGTTTATTGTTGTCATGTTAAATGGAATCTTTTCGTAAAGTGTTTTTAACAATACAGTTTCTGTCTGTGTAACATTTATATCTGCTTTCCTCCATACAAGGGGAAAACAAAGAAAAAGGAGAACCAACATCCTCAAGTCAAGCACAGCTTTCTGCAAGTGACCAGTTAAATGGTGAGTTCTTGGTGTACGGTCAGATGCCTGAGGTCAGTGCTGAGCATGATCCACTTTCCTGGTGGAAAAGAAATATGGGTACACTACCTCAACTATAAGAGTTTGCCAGGAAGTATCTGTGCATTGCTGCGTCAAGCTGTTCATCTGAATGAGTTTTCAGTACTGCAGGGTACATTGTAAGCCTGAGACGCTCAAGACTGACTCAGGAACACATTGATATGTTAGTGTTTCTTTCAGAAAATCTGAAAATGGCAAAAAAACTAACTTAAGGAACACTGCAGGCAAGTGAAGTTTTGGGTGAAAATGTAAGCACAGAGTAAGGAAAATTGTTACATTTTTTTTGTAAACATGTTCTTTTTAATGCTTGTAATTTATTTAGTTATTTAATTACTCAAATGTTCAAAATGCCTTGGTTTTGTTTTAATTTATAATAATATTAAAGTATTGTTCAGTCATGACATATTTTGTTTAATTTATACAAATGTTTAAGTTTATAAATAAGAAGAGTGTGTTATTCAGTCATGCTTGTTTAATTATTGTTTGTTATTAATAAAAATAGCTTGTTGTCAATTCATGTTTTTGTGTATTGCTTTGGTAGCGAAATTGGTACCGAGAACCGTGGATTTTCACTGGTATTGGTACCGAGTACTGAAATTTTGCTACCGTGACAAGACTATTTATTTGTATAGCAAATTTCATACACAATGGTATGAAGTGCTTTATATAGAGTTAAGACTGTGGAAAAAACACACATGCCCTAACAGACAGTAGGACATAAGATAAATATGCCATTTAAAAACAGAGTTGGATAAAAAGCTTAGTTACAAAAACAAATAAAATAAAAACATTTATTAACATGAGAGAAAAAATTGAGGATAAAAATAGAGAAGCGTGTTCTCCCCGTTCTTGTATAACACCTAATCTGTGCAACGGCAATCAGAAACAACAGTATAAGTATATTAAAAAAAAAAAGGAAAACCAGAGAAAAATTGTTACATTGTTAATGTAATACATGATAATAAAACAGAATAAAACAAAAGCAAAATACGTAATATGTACACAAATATGAAAGTTGACCTTGCGAGTGAGGAAAAGTGTTACATTACGTACGAAAGTGAATTTTCTCGAGATATTTCACGAATTCCGAACACCAACACGAAACCAAGTGAATGTGTAGACAGTACTAAAAACTTGAAGCATTCGTATCTCGAGGTACCACTGTATATAATTTCACATTATTGAGAATTTCCAAATCCTGTAAACAAACATTTGTGTGACACGTAAACTGAAAAATTGTGAATTGTATGCACAACATTATAAAATTTCACTAATATCTGCCACCTCCTCACTGGTCTCCAGTTTGCAGCCCTTTTGACAAGCTTGTTAAGTCTCTTCCTGTCTAAGCATGGGAGGATAACCGGTTTCAAAGTTTACCGCGGTTTGAAAAAGTATTTTTTGCGTTGTCAAAGTAACATGTGATTGTGCATGTGATCCTCAGCCAGCGATCTTAGTTTAACTTTAGGATGGCCAAAGAAGTGAACAACTACAACTTTTCCCCCATTCAAATACTAAAACACATTTCACAAACGTTTGCCCCAATGTCTAAGCACAACGTCTAGGTTACCTTACGTAACCCCCGTTCCCTAAAGGAGGGAACGCAGATGAATGTCGAGTTCTTCGACTATGGGACTTACCGATCCTGGGAGGTGGTACCGAGCATTTAACGAGCAAATTAATTGATTTGCGAGTGTAGATGATTAGCAATCAGCCGCTCTATAAGAGGAGCGCTTGCCTCTACACTCATTCTGCTTCTTCCGAGGAGCCGAACCCACTTACATCTCGGCACCTCAGATTCAGCGACTTGGGCGGCAGCATGGCAAGGGAACGTCTGCGTTCCCTCCTTCAGGGAACGGGGGTTACGTAAGGTAACCTAGACATTCCCTTACAGTCGAGAACGCAGACGCATGTCGAGTTCTTCGACTATGGGAACTTTAACCATAACGCCATGCCTCAAGTCCATCCAGTCAGTCTGACTCTAAGCTGTTAAAGTTAGATATAGCCAGGTGTAAGACTGGGAGTCTCCTTCTGCCCCTTAGCCCGGAATAAATCTATTGCGGGGTAGTCGCAGGTGCTGTACAGCAGGGTGACCAGAAGGACCTGAGTTCTGTCGGGGCCGGGCCCAATGGCAAAACCTTCACTACCAGAACCTAGCAAAACTGACTCGAAGCTCTACAAATGTCGGCAAGTGAGACCCCCTTTGCTAAAGCCCACGAGGCAGCGATGCCGCGGGTGGAGTGCGCCCTTAGCCTAGCTAGAGGGCAGGGTACATCACTCGCCTGGTAAGCCAGCTGGATAGCCTCCACAATCCAACCTGCTAACCGCTGCTTGGACACAGCGTATCCCTTACGCTGGCCCGCAAAACAGATGAAGAGCTGCTGAGAGTTGCGAAACTCCCGGGTTCTGTCCAAGTAGAGCCAAAGGGAGCGCACTGGACAGAGAGTACCCTGTGCTGGGTCTGCCTCCTGCCAAGGTGTGTTTCATGTGGTTCCCATAGTTGACCACAAACAGAACAGTAGTTACTGATGCGTTAATGGTAGTTTCTAAAGTACTTATTGTGACATTAGTTACTAAATAGTTAACTGTAACTACCTAATAGGTAACAATAGTTACTGCAGAGTTACTAGATAGTTACTGGTTAGCTCTGTAGTAACTACCTCTTAGTTATGCATTAACTAAGGAAGAATATTCTAAAGCAGTTTCTTAACCTTTTTGACACTGGGGCCCAATTTTTCCCGTACAGCGTAATTCAAGGCCCATTCAAATAACTTGTTAATGTAAATTGATCCACATCTTGTTTGATTTGTGTTTAATAATTAAATCAAGTCATTTTATGGTTTATTAAAGTAAAATCTTGTGGGGGAAAAATGCTACAATATGATAATCTCAAATACATTTATTTTCACACTGAACAGTTAAACCACAGTTGTCGTACTTAGAACAAAATAGAATTCCAAAAATATTCATAAGGCATTTTAATAAATAAAATTGTGTGGTAATAAAGCAAGCACACTTAAAATAAGTTTCAAATTAAAAAATACACTTAAATAAAGTGCAACCTGCTGATGAACTTGACAAACTAGTAATCTTAACTTTTGTACCATATGTCTCTCTCCAAATCTGTGACAAATTAACAACAGTCTGTTTTTTAACATGTTACAAATCACATTTCATGTTCACCTCTTAATGAGAGACTTGGGCCTGTCTCTTAGACATGATCAAATCCTGTCTGGGTGGAATGGGGGAAAGGCTCACTCTTAGGGTAGCCTCCAGAGATGCTCTGAGTCTGCTGCGAGCTTTGGTCTTAGTAAGACTTCAAGATAAGTTGGAGTCCAAGAAACAACGTGGACATGCGGCTGTCCAACGGCTCTTTTATTAAACTCTGTATTGGAGTGAGTACAGCAAGGTTATGAGTAAAAGTATTTTTGCCACAATACTATTAATAATATATGACACTAGAAACAAGAGGTTATGTCACAAAAATCACTACGCTGTTTTTCTTTAAATAAATAAAATGTTTCGATTCTTAGATTTTTTGGTTGTTTTATCACATCATGTATGAGAGTTTGATCTTTTTCTGTTCTCACTTCATCGCTACTCTAAAGGCTCTTGGTCCATCTTGTCCCTGCTTTTACACACATTAATTGTCTGTTGCTATGGGTTGCTCAGGAAAATGCCTGAACTTTCGCTTCGTCCTTGGATGGAGGCTCTCAGAGTTGTTAAAAAGCAGGGCATGGATGGTATTTATGACTCACACTCACTGCTGTGATTTCTTTAGCTGTTCAGTACAGCTGCCATAGTTTATTACTAAAGATGAATGGTGTTGTCTCTGCCTTTCTACTTGTTCAACAGTTTCTTCTCTTGAACACAAAAGATGTTCTTATATTTTGAATGCAACTGAAGCAACCGAGTAAACAATAAAGAAACAAAATTCATTACCACCACTTCTAAAATTAGCTCTTTAGAGCACCACCACTTCTCTGAGCGATGGGAACATCTCAATATTTCATGTTGTGTTTTTTAATGCAGGGGCTGCATGCAGTAAATCTTCAGCCTTAATTACATGGGAGCTAATGTTACTATACACACCAGCAGAAAAGCTGTGTCATTTTTCAAGTCGTGATTTTCAAGCAGTGGGTGAAATGCTGTGATAGGTTTGGTTGGTCACATGTCTTCAGCCTGGGAAGGCAGCAATTGGCTCAAGAACAAAACTAAGACCTGTACTCCCAAAGGAGCAGAAGCAGAAATAAACCCGGGTCCCTTCAAACTGCCAAAAAGAAACCCCCTTTTGAACTGAAACCACTGTTTATATTGCCGTCTATGCCTTTGTATCTCTGCAGCTTCTCGTTGCCTTGGATGTTGCTCTCTTATTGGCTGCAGATAATCACAGACATTATTTTAGTCAGAGTACACTGCAAGTTTTCGATTTGCCGACAGGCACAGATATTTCAGAAACATCTCGCTAGCCTGTGACTCTCGCAAAGCGAGTCATTGGTACTTCAATCTGTGCGATTGTCACGTGTGTGCACGAACCCTGATTTGCTTGGGATTCTGGGCACAAACTCAAAATCTGGGCTAAACTTGTGTGTTAAAGAGAAGTGGTTTGATTTCCAGAAACGTAAAGTTTGGCTTTATATTGACAGATAAGTGATCGCTCATCCTCTTCTCTTTCCCCATAAATGCGCCTCACACAATGTGAATTGATTCTGCACCACCGTGTGGCATGCAGTGAATTACAGTTCACTGAAGCGACATCTAGTGTTCAGGAGAAGGTCTGTTCTCTCATTTTATCTCATTTCAATCTGTTCTCACAGGAGAAGGTCTGTTCTATCATTCTCTTAAGAAAAACGCAGGGAGCTGATACCACAGTTGCAAAAGCGCAGTGCAGAAGATGCATAAGTGTATAAAGGCCTTTAATCCAGGGTTTGGAGAAGGAGCTGTAATTACTTCTCCAACATTAATGAAATGAACCCATTTCAGCAGACGTTTTGAGAGTTACCTTAAACTGAAAAATCAAGGCCAACCCTGTGGTGTAGTGGAAGGTGCGCCTGACATATATGTGCGGTTACGCAGGGCAACACGGGTTTGAATCCCGAACCCGTTGTAATTTCCCACCCTTCTCCCTCTCTCCATCCAGTTTTCTTCCTGTCTCACTATTGTCCTATCTGTTCAAAATAAAGGTTAATAGGCCAAAAATAAATCAATGAAATAATCGTAGAAGCACCGCAGCTTTGAATATTGTTGTCAATTTACATTTCCATTTAAGTTTATCATTGTGGGCATGCACAACACCCTGTAGTAAAACTACTTCTTCTCCAGCAGCGGGTGTTAATCCCAGGTGTTTCAGAAAAAAACAACATGTAGAAGTTTTCTTACCTAATCAAAGCAGAGTCATGAGCCCTGCTGGCATGGCTCTACTCATGTCTTCTTTGGACTAATAGTGGTGACGAACATATCGACATGCCGTCTTGAGGTGCTATGGGTCAGATCAGAGGCATATAGTTTGCTCTCTTATTATATAAAAATTACGGAAGTGGAATTTTCAAAGTTATTTTCAACATGAATTACAGCAATAACGTTGTGCTTGCAAAGTTGATTTGTGTTGCGTACTAATGGGCCACCATAATTTTGTGACCTAGGATGCGTTTCAACCTGTTGGAGACTGATGGGAATGATCCCTGGGAGAGTGCGGTGGCTATGGCATGTACGAGTGGGGCGGCCACCCAGGATGGCATTTTTTTATGACACATATGGGCTGGCACACAAACTTGTTGAAAATAAGTCTGTGCCGCTAAGCGACTTTCTATTGTGATACCTGTACCGGAACCACCCCTAAGACGCACTGAGGATGAGAGGAGACGGGGGAGGGGGGACGTAGAGGACAGTTCACCTCTCCCAAATTAAGCAGAGGAGGGGGAATAAAATTTGTCAGTGACTACAAACTTTTTTACAAATAATACACTTTTCACTCATAACATACAATTTATTTAGTTGTTTGTGTAAAATGCTAATGAAAATATGTAATAAAAATCAATTATTATGATGATGTGGAGGTGAATTGATCTTGACCTCTGGTCGTGAGTGACAGCGTTGGGGGAAGGGAAATCATAAACATGTGGAGGTAGAAAAAGGAAAAAGGTCAAGAAAAAGGTTGGGAATCACTGCTTTACATGATGATCTTTTTTATATATATATTTTTCAAATTCTACCAGGACCTGTGGTTTGCAAATCTGGCTGGAGATTCCTCACTTTACTGGTGCTCTACAGTGAATACTAATTTGTGCCTTTCAGTGACTAGAAAGTGTACACTGTTCATCAGTGAGCTCACTGCTTCTCTTGTAAACCTAGGAAGCTCAGAAAACACACAAAAACAAAGCATCTTTATAGAAGACTACATTTCAAAATGTCGTTAATGCCTATTTGTGTAGAGAGATTTGTTGTGTTGTGGCTTGTTTCATTTGTTTTTATACTATATAAGTAAGGTGCCTTGGGTTTTTTACATGTTTATGTGTCATGTTCAACTCTCTGGATCTTTATCTACAGAAATACACTGAGTAGTCTGTATACGACGATATCAGAACTCAATAATGATTACATTTAATTATTAGTGAATCAGATTTATTTACTCTCAATGTCTCTTATAACTTGCTCAAACATGATATCATGTGTGCTTGATTCTATAACAAGTCTTTTTCTCTCTCGCTTTTTGTTTTTTGTCTCTAGAACTTTCATACTAAACTCTAGATATTTCACTGTGAATAAGGGCGTTCTTGTGGAGCTGCTCTTGATGAAGTGTGGCCCAGCTTTCACACTGCTTGCGCAAGAAGTCTGTTTTAACAAATGACAAACATTTGCATCACAAAGCCTGGTGCTAAAATGACGGTAGAGCTGGTGGGCTGGACGTCAATGGGGGTATCTGCACTAACCTCACACACACTGTGTATGAAGAATCAGAACAGTCAAAAATATGGATACATTGAATTGACCAGCTTTACTGCTATGCATCCCGCGACTCAGATATGAATGGGAGGTTGTACTACTGAAAATCTTCACCCACGAGCACCAAGCCACCTGTGAGTCCAAATGTTTTATTTTCTAATTTCATTCTGACATAATGATCACGCAATGTTTTACTTGTCTATCTCAAGAAAAAGGAGTTTTTCAGCTCGCAGCCTCATTTGTGGAAGTGGATATTAACATCCCAACGCCTTAACCCTTAAAAGAATACAAAGATGAATTCAGTTTAATGTGCAAGTGGTTTTGAAGCTGGTTAGAAGCCTCTAGTAAATGAAATTGTTAGTATATTTTACCATGACACAAATTTTCACCCATTTTAATCCAGTCTAAAGGGTTATAATGCAGGATTAATATGCAGGTTTGAAAGTCGACATATGTAGCAATATGAGCTGCATTCTGAACCAACCTGTGAATGGCTCATCTATGTTGTTGTTAGTTTGGCACAAATAAGTGATAAAGCAGCACTTAATTGTTTGTCATGATTGTTAATGTTGGGTACTTAGCCTCATGCTTGAATCACTATCTTGGTACCATACGGCATGCTCCATTCTTCACAGAACCTTTGTCACCCCCAATGTTGCATCATCTTCAGTCTGAAACACTAAATTTGGATATACAGTGGTGTGAAAAACTCTTTGCCCCCTTCCTGACTTTTTATTCTTTTGCATGTTTGTCACACAAAATGTTTCTGATCCTCAAACACATTTTAATATTAGTCAAAGATAACACAAGTAAACACAAAATGCAGTTTTTAAATGAATGTTTTTATTATTTAGGGAGAAAATAAATACAAACCCACATAGCCCTGTGTGAAAAAGTAATTGCCCCTGCACCTAATAACTGGTTGGGCCACCCTTTGCAGCAATAACTGCAATCAAACATTTGCGATAACTTGCAACAAGTCTTTTCCAGCGCTCTGGAGGAGTTTTGGCCCACTCATCTTTGCAGAATTGTTGTAAGTCAGCTTTATTTGAGGGTTTTCTGGCATGAACCACCTTAAGGTCACGCCACAGCATCTCAATGGGATTCAGGTCAGGACTTTGACTAGGCCGCTCCAAAGTCTTCATTTTGGTTTTTTCAGCCATTTAGAGGTGGATTTGCTGGTGTGTTTTGGGTCATTGTCCTGCTGCAGCACCCAAGATCGCTTTAACTTGACTTGACGAACAGATGGCTGGACATTCTCCTTCAGGACTTTTTGGTAGACAGTAGAATTCATGCTTCCATCTATCACAGCAAGCCTTCCAGGTCCTGAAGCAGCAAAACAACCCCAGACCATCACACTACCACCACCATATTTTACTGTTGGTATGATGTTTTTTTTTATGAAATACTGTGGTACTTTTATGCGAGATGTAACGGGCACGCACCTTCCAAAAAGTTAAACTTTTGTCTCGTCAGTCCACAAGATATTTTCCCAAAAAGTCTTGGCAGTCATCGAGATGTTTTTTAGCTAAATTAAGACGACCTGTAATGTTCTTTTTGCTTAATAGTGGTTTGCGTCTTGGAACTCTGCCATGCAGGCTGTTTTTGCCCAGTGTCTTTCTTATGGTGGAGTCGTGAACACTGACCTTAATTGAGGTAAGTGAGGCCTGCAGTTCTTTGGATGTTGCCCTGGGATCTTTTGTGACCTCTCGGATGAGTTGTCTCTGCGCTCTTGGGGTAATTTTGGGTGGCTGGCCACTCCTGGGAAGGTTCACCACTGTTCCATGTTTTTGCCATCTGTGGATAATGGCTCTCACTGTGGTTCACTGGAGTCACAAAGCTTTAGAAATGGCTTTATAGCCTTTACCAGACTGATAGATCTCAATTACTTTTGTTCTCATTTCTTCCTGAATTTCTTTGGATCTTGGCATGATGTCTAGCTTTTGGTCTACTTCTCTGTGTCAGGTAGCTTCTGTTTAAGTGATTTCTTGATTGAAATAGGTGTGGCAGTAATCAGGCCTGGGGGTGGCTACAGAAATTGAACTCAGGTGTGATAAACCACAGTTAAGTTATTTTTTAACAAGGGGGGCAAAAACTCTTTTTCACACAGGGCTGTGTGGGTTTGGATTTTTTTTCTCACTAATTATTAAAAACATTCATTTAAAAACTTCTTTTTGTGTTAACTTGTGTTATCTTTGACTAATATTAAAATGTGTGTGATGATCAGAAACATTTTGTGTGACAAACATGCAAAAGAATAAAAAGTCAGGATGTGGGCAAAGAGTTTTTCACACCATTGTATTTGTCCGTATGAATTACAAATGGTCAAATTATTATTGTAATGCTCTTTAATTTTGTAATAATTTCCCATTTGGATTCAATAATTATGTTCATTAAAATATGTTCAATATTTGATGGTAGGGGTTTAAACATTGGGCTGTGTATTGAGGTTTTTTTGGCAGGTAAAAAGTAAATCTTCCAACTGTACACACGTTTTAAGGATTTTAATGACCATTCCATAAATATACTACCAGAAACATGCATTTTCTCCCTTACATTGCATCTCTTTAAATTTCCATCCCATTTGTAACACTTAAAGGCAGTGTTGTAAATTCCTCTGTAAGAAAAGTTGGAAGATGACATCAACACCTAATTAGCATAAGATATGTTGTTAAACAATTTTTAGACTAGCAGACAATTAGCACTGGGCGGGACAGAAACAGCTCACCCGTCTCTCTGGAATGTTCTTCGGGCATAATAACTTCCAAACACAGGAAATCTCAGCTAACAACTCACCTGATTAGTGGCCCCGTTACCATAGTGAGTGTATACTCTGCAGTTCTTGCTGAATATATAATGCTTTAATTCCCTCTGATACAATCATCCAAATGCATTACCTTTGGCTCCTTGATCTGTCCAGTTTGATCTCTTTGAGTACATTACCCAGCATTCCTCATTTTTCCTTTAACCCTGTCCCTCCCAAACCCATTCTACATTTAGATATTCTTGTGCTTTTCTAAGAAAAATGGGGGAAAGGGCACAGGTTTGCATCCTCAGCTCAGCATTTGGATGTCTATTCTTTTCCAAAGATATTAGGCCAATTATTATTCAAGTAATTCAGGATATATGCACTAAAAGCAGCCTTGGGCAGAATTGGCACAGCTGTCATTCTTCACTGCTTTTAGCACTACATCTATACATATGTCATGGTCTGGGATATGGAAACCAGCTTATTGGGAGAGGCTGCACCACTCTCCATTCTGGCATTGTCCACAATAAGCCCCATCTAACTGAATTGGTCTCTCCGTCTGGTCGCTGCCTATGGTCCATACAACAATGCTACATAACTGGCCTTCTTGGTATTTCTGAAAAGATGCTCTCAAAGATTTAGTTATTTTATTTTATTTGAAAGAGGACAGTGATTGAGAATGTTCTGAGAGAATTGTTCTGTTGATTGCTTCTAGTAGAATTTGGAATGGCGGAAGGGTGCTGAATCTGTTACTATCCCTGTTTTAATCTCAACACAAGTTGCAATGGGAAGCCAGTGGAGGGAGATGAAGAGACAAGTTACATTGGCTCTTCTGTTCCAAGAATACCAGTCTAGCAGCAGAGTATTGGATTATTCGTAGAGTTTTGGCTGCACAAGAAATAAAAAAAAAGCTGTGCATAGAGTGTGAAACAGAGAGCCAGAGGTTCCTGTGTATTATGAGGCAGAGGCAGAATTTATTCTACAGTGTTTTTATTGTCCGTCACCCAGCACCAAATAAATGATAACCATATTAACCATTTAAGACCTACGTGAGTGCCGGCAATCCCATTTGCATATCCATTTTTAAATGCTTATCAAACTGGAACCACATAAGATAGAGCAATAATTCATTTGCATTATAAACAGAAAGAGTTAGTCTTACAAATGAAGTATGAAACAAGCCTCATAGAGCTGTTTTTTTCCACGAGTGGGTCTGCAGAAAACCAGAAAAAAAGTTGCCAAAAATCCATTAAAAGTTTACACAATAAAAACATTATAATACACACCGCGGGTGTTAACAGCACTTCTGATGGAGGATATTTCCTCATCACATTGTAAAAGTGATATATTATAAGTTAGATATATATTTATGCCTGATTTTGTTCTGTTCTGAAGTTTCACCACAGTAAAAATCTATTTTCATCTTTGTAATTTATTGCACTGTTTATTAATTAGAATTGTCTAATACACTTCTATCTATTATCAAAAGTATCTTAGAACCTTTTTTTTAAGTTTCTTCAAAGTTTTTGTTTTTTTGTCTTACTTTATAAATTTGATTGTATCTAAAAAACTAAGCAATAAATTCACTCAGAATAAATTCACTCATTCAACATTTTGTGCAATGTTTTCATATTTACAATTTTGAGGGATAAAGCTTTGAAATGTCTGTATTTAGATGGCACGGTGACGCAGTGGGTGGTCTTCCAGTTAGAAGGGTGCTGGTTCAAGGCTCACTGGTGACCTTCCTGGAATGAGCATGTTCTCCCTGTGCATCAGGTTAATTGAATAATCTAAATTCCTCTTAGGTGTGTGTGTGAATGTTGCTTTTTGCTTTGCGATGGAGCAGACCCCTGTGACCCCAAAAGGGAATTAGGGGGTGATAAAACTACAATGAACTACAATGATATATTTTTACTAAATGTAAACATTCATTCGACACTTTCTTCAGTTAAGATTGACCTTACTCAATGTATATATATATATATATATATATATATATATATATATATATATATATATATATATATATATATATATAATTAAGATTTTGGATATAAGGGTTATATTGATTTTTGGCAAATTAAAATACTCCAAAAAAATGGCACCACAGCAACAAAAAATGGTTCTAGTTCTATGGCAGGTCATAAAGGGTGAAACATACTGACAAACAAAAACATCTTTGTTACTTCCCCCATTCCGTCTTTTGTATATTGAGTGTCCAAATGTGGGAGCGATCCCTGGGAGCATGAAATGTTCCAACCATTACTAAAGGTCAATGGCCCAGTCATTTTATGGGTGTAGGTGATAAAATCATTAACTGACTGTGTAGTGGAACCCTACCCTCATTCTGTGCCAGACATATGGCACAGATACTGACATATGGCCAGATATAAGGCAAATACTCCTCAGTTCCCTCCTAATGGGGGTTATGCAATTAACCCAGAGATTTCCTTTCAGTCGTGAACTGTAGGAATCCCTCGAAAAAGCCATGCCCAAGGTCCTTCCATACAGATTCACACTAAAGCTGAAAAAAGATTAGCTGCTAAGGCTGCAATAACCTGTATGGGACTCCTTGTGCTGTTGGCCTGGGGATAACGGAGAGGTCACATAAGACTAGAGAGCATAGCCCTCCTTGATTAATGAACAAATATAGTTTTCCTATTCCAACCATTACAGTGTTTCCCTTACCATTATATTAGGGGGGCGCCCCGCCCCCCCAACGGCACCCCCCCGCCCCCCTTGAAGGTCAAGTTAATTTTATTTTATTTTCGTCGAAAAACGACAGAAGTAATTTATATATAACAGGTCTTTGCTTTTTTCTTTTATTAAACTAAATAGCATTATGTTATTTATACGATGGCATGTAATTTCTGTCTCAACGTTTGCGCGTTTACAATTGTCCTCCGTGTCGCGCACGGCGGAGTTCCGCCCCGATGCGCGCACACGGCGGAGTTCCGCTCCGATGCGCGCACACAGCGGAGTTCCGCTCCGATGCGTGCGCACCGCGGAGTTCCGCTCTGATGCGCGCACACCGCGGAGTTCTGCTCCGCGTCGGAGAGTATGTCGCAGCAGCCAAAAATATCCGCGTTTTTTAAACGCTCCCAAGGTAGTGACGATGACAGCACGTGTCCTACTCCGAATCAAAGTACAGAAAAGAGCCCAAGTGCTGCATGTCTTGCCCCTGTCAAGCAGCAAAAGTCTAGCCACCACAGAACGACAGGTTTTGACCCAGCTTGGCTGTCAGAGGGGAAATACTCCCCCTGGCTGTACAAGACTGATCTTGGTAAGTAAGTAAATACACACATGCATGAATGAACGAATTGATAAATAAATTGCTTAATTAATAGCTAGCTAGTTAGTTATACAATGGCATTTCCTGCTTTAAACTATCACTATGTTAAGTTGATTTTTACTGTTGTTACTATCAGTTATCACTTTTAAAACCTAACAGTTAATGTATTTACAGGTCAAGTTTCAGACTATCCATACCAAGATGCTCTGGAAATGTTCTTTCAGAAGCCCAGAAAGATGCACTGCAGTGACAAAAGCTGCACATTTTGTGAATAATTAACATATTAAAATAAATGTGATGTTTAGTGTTTAGTTCAGTGTACAGTTGTTTAGTTATTGTACAGTAATTGTTCAGACATTATAATATATTGGTATACTGCAATTAAAAGAAACATATAAACACTATTAAATGTTTGTGTGAGTGTTTTGCCGCACCACCCATA
>SRMA01026845.1:23739-42451 GCA_007224835.1 Danionella cerebrum | reverse complement strand
AGGTTTTCAAGTTGTTGGAGGAATCTTGAGATCGATCCCGCTACCTCTCGCATGCTAAGCGAACGCTCTACCATTTGAGCTAATTCCCCTACTTTTAAGCCATTTTCCAACTAATTTTCTTTGCTTTTATTTTCTTTGTGAAAACTTATTCATTTTAGAGTTTTTCTACTTTTGTTTTTATTTTAAAAAATGTAATATAACCATTTTTTTCTGGAACGCACAGTTTTCCCATTCAAACCATTACAACACTCTTAATCCCATTTTTAGCAAATGTTTTCAAACTAGTCACAGGTTTCTTCTGTAATTAATTTACTTTAAAAAGGTTTTCAAGTTGTTGGAGAATGCGGGTATTGAATCCGCTACCTCTCGCATGCTCAGCGAGCGCTCTACCATTTGAGCTAATTCCCCTACTTTTAAGCTATTTTCCAACAAAATTTCCCCAGTATTCATTATCTTTGCAAAATCTTTTTCATTTTAGAGTTTTAAACTTTTTTTTAATAAAAAAAAAGGAAAATAACCATTTTTTTCAAAAACGCACAGTTTTCCCATTCAAACCATTATAACACCTCTAATCCCATTTTTAGCAAATGTTTTCAAACTAGTTACAGGTTTCTTCTGTAATTAATTTACTTTAAAAAGTTTTTCAAGTTGTTGGAGAATGTGGGTTTCGATCCTGCTACCTCTTGCATGCTAAGCGAGCGTTCTACCATTTGAGCTAATTCCCCTACTTTCATGCTATTTTCCAACTAATTTTCCTTGCTTTTATTTTCTTTGTGAAAACTTATTCATTTTAGAGTTTTTTAACTTTTTTTATTAAAAAAAATGTAAAATAACCATTTTTTTCCAAGAACGCACAGTTTTCCCATTCAAACCATTACAACACTCTTAATCCCATTTATTGCAAATGTTTTCAAACTAGTCACAGGTTTCTTCTGTAATTAATTTACTTTAAAAAGCTTTTCAAGTTGTTGGAGAATGCGGGTATCGATACCGCTACCTCTCGCATGCTAAGCGAGCGCTCTACCATTTGAGCTAATTCCCCTACTTTTAAGCTTTTTTTCCAACAAAATTTCCTCAGTTTTCATTATCTTTGCAAAATCTTTTTCTTTTTAGAGTTTTTAACCTTTTTTTATAAAAAAAAAAGGAAAATAACCATTTTTTTCAAGAACGCACAGTTTTCCCATTCAAACCATTACAACACTCTTAATCCCATTTTTAGCAAATGTTTTCAAACTAGTCACAGGTTTCTTCTGTAATTAATTTACTTTAAAAAGCTTTTCAAGTTGTTGGAGAATGCGGGTATTGATCCCACTACCTCTTGCATGCTAAGCAAGCGCTCTACCATTTGAGCTAATTTCCCTACTTTTAAGCTATTTTCCAACTAATTTTCCTTGCTTTTATTTTCTTTGTGAAAACTTATTCATTTGAGTTTTTCTACTTTTGTTTTTATTTAAAAAAATGTAAAATAACCATTTTTTTCCAAGAACGCACAGTTTTCCCATTCAAACCATTACAACACTCTTAATCCCATTTGTAGCAAATGTTTTCAAACTAGTCACAGGTTTCTTCTGTAATTAATTTACTTTAAAAAGCTTTTCAAGTTGTTGGAGAATGCGGGTATCAATCCCACTACCTCTCGCATGCTAAGCGAGCCCTCTACCATTTGAGCTAATTCCCCTTCTTTTAAGCTTTTTTCCAACAAAATTTCCTCAGTTTTCATTATCTTTGCAAAATCTTTTTCTTTTTAGAGTTTTTAACCTTTTTTTATATAAAAAAAAGGAAAATAACCTTTTTTTTCAAGAACGCACAGTTTTCCCATTCAAACCATTACAACACTTTCTTAATCCCATTTTTTGCAAATGTTTTCAAACTAGTCACATTTTTCTTCTGTAATTAATTTACTTTAAAAAGGTTTTCAAGTTGTTGGAGAATGCGGGTAACGATCCCGCTACCTCTCACATGCTAAGCGAGCGCTCTACCATTTGAGCTAATTCCCCTACTCTTAAGTCATTTTCAACAAAATTTTCCATAGTTTTCATTTTCGTTTCAAAATCTTTTCATTTTAGAGTTTTTCTACGTTTGTTTTTAATTAAAAAAAAAGGAAAATAACCATTTTTTTCAAGAACGCAGTTTTCCCATTCAAACCATTACAACACTTTCTTAATCCCATTTTTTGCAAATGTTTTCAAACTAGTCACATTTTTCTTCTGTAATTAATTTACTTTAAAAAGGTTTTCAAGTTGTTGGAGAATGCGGGTATCGAATCCGCTACCTCTCGCATGCTAAGCAAGCGCTCTACCATTTGAGCTAATTTCCCTACTTTTAAGCTATTTTCCAACTAATTTTCCTTGCTTTTATTTTCTTTGTGAAAACTTATTCATTTTAGAGTTTTTTTACTTTTTTTTATTTAAAAAATGTAACATAACCATTTTTTTCCAAGAACGCAGTTTTCCCATTCAAACCATTACAACACTTTCTTAATCCCATTTTTAGCAAATGTTTTCAAACTAGTCACAGGTTTCTTCTGTAATTAATTTACTTTAAAAAGCTTTTTAAGTTGTTGGAGAATGCGGGTATCGATCCCGCTACCTCTCGCA
This sequence comes from Danionella cerebrum, assembly GCA_007224835.1. NCBI lineage: Eukaryota > Metazoa > Chordata > Actinopteri > Cypriniformes > Danionidae > Danionella > Danionella cerebrum. The sequence continues at coordinate 39,854 of SRMA01026845.1, read as the reverse complement.
TGCTAAGTGAGCACTCTACCATTTGAGCTAATTCCCCTACTTTTAAGCTTTTTTTCCAACAAAATTTCCTCAGTTTTCATTATCTTTGCAAAATCTTTTTCTTTTTAGAGTTTTTAACCTTTTTTATAAAAAAAAAAGGAAAATACCCATTTTTTTCAAGAACGCACAGTTTTCCCATTCAAACCATTACAACACTCTTAATCCCATTTTTAGCAAATGTTTTCAAACTAGTCACAGGTTTCTTCTGTAATTAATTTACTTTAAAAAGCTTTTTAAGTTGTTGGAGAATGCGGGTATCGATCCCGCTACCTCTCGCATGCTAAGCGAGCGCTCTACCATTTGAGCTAATTCCCCTACTTTTAAGCCATTTTCCAACTAATTTTCTTTGCTTTTATTTTCTTTGTGAAAACTTATTCATTTTAGAGTTTTTCTACTTTTGTTTTTTATTTAAAAAAATGTAACATAACCATTTTTTTCCAAGAACGCACAGTTTTCCCATTCAAACCATTACAACACTCTTAATCCCATTTTTAGCAAATGTTTTCAAACTAGTTACAGGTTTCTTCTGTAATTAATTTACTTTAAAAAGGTTTTCAAATTGTTGGAGAATGCGAGTATCAATCCCGCTACCTCTCGCATGCGAAGCGAGCGCTCTTCCATTTGAGCTAATTCCCCTACTTTTAAGCTACTTTCCAACTATTTTTCCTTTTCTTTTATTTTCTTTGTGAAATCTTATTCATTTTAGAGTTTTTCTACTTTTGTTTTTATTTTAAAAAATGTAATATAACCATATTTTTCTGGAGCGCACAGTTTTCCCATTCAAACCATTACAACACTCTTAATCCCATTTTTAGCAAATGTTTTCAAACTAGTCACAGGTTTCTTCTGTAATTAATTTACTTTAAAAAGCTTTTCAAGTTGTTGGAGAATGCGGGTATCGATACCGCTACCTCTCGCATGCTAAGCGAGCGCTCTACCATTTGAGCTAATTCCCCTACTTTTAAGCCATTTTCCAACTAATTTTCTTTGCTTTTATTTTCTTTGTGAAAACTTATTCATTTTAGAGTTTTTCTACATTTGTTTTTATTTTAAAAATGTAATATAACCATTTTTTTCTGGAACGCACAGTTTTCCCATTCAAACCATTACAACACTCTTAATACCATTTTTAGCAAATGTTTTCAAACTAGTCACAGGTTTCTTCTGTAATTAATTTACTTTAAAAAGGTTTTCAAGTTGTTGGAGAATGCGGGTATCGAATCCGCTACCTCTCGCATGCTAAGCGAGCGCTCTACCATTTGAGCTAATTCCCCTACTATTAAGCTATTTTCCAACTAATTTTCCTTGCTTTTATTTTTTTTGTGAAAACTTATTCATTTTAGAGTTTTTTAACTTTTTTTTATTAAAAAAAATGTAAAATAACAATTTTTTTCCAAGAACGCACAGTTTTCCCATTCAAACCATTACAACACTCTTAATCCCATTTTTAGCAAATGTTTTCAAACTAGTCACAGGTTTCTTCTGTAATTAATTTACTTTAAAAAGCTTTTCAAGTTGTTGGAGAATGCGGGTATCGATACCGCTACCTCTCGCATGCTAAGCGAGCGCTCTACCATTTGAGCTAATTCCCCTACTTTTAAGCCATTTTCCAACTAATTTTCTTTGCTTTTATTTTCTTTGTGAAAACTTATTCATTTTAGAGTTTTTCTACATTTGTTTTTATTTTAAAAATGTAATATAACCATTTTTTTCTGGAACGCACAGTTTTCCCATTCAAACCATTACAACACTTAATACCATTTTTAGCAAATGTTTTCAAACTAGTCACAGGTTTCTTCTGTAATTAATTTACTTTAAAAAGGTTTTCAAGTTGTTGGAGAATGCGGGTATCGAATCCGCTACCTCTCGCATGCTAAGCGAGCGCTCTACCATTTGAGCTAATTCCCCTACTATTAAGCTATTTTCCAACTAATTTTCCTTGCTTTTATTTTTTTTGTGAAAACTTATTCATTTTAGAGTTTTTTAACTTTTTTTTATAAAAAAAAATGTAAAATAACAATTTTTTTCCAAGAACGCACAGTTTTCCCATTCAAACCATTACAACACTCTTAATCCCATTTTTAGCAAATGTTTTCAAACTAGTCACAGGTTTCTTCTGTAATTAATTTACTTTAAAAAGCTTTTCAAGTTGTTGGAGAATGCGGGTATCGATACCGCTACCTCTCGCATGCTAAGCGAGCGCTCTACCATTTGAGCTAATTCCCCTACTTTTAAGCCATTTTCCAACTAATTTTCTTTGCTTTTATTTTCTTTGTGAAAACTTATTCATTTTAGAGTTTTTCTACATTTGTTTTTATTTTAAAAATGTAATATAACCATTTTTTTCTGGAACGCACAGTTTTCCCATTCAAACCATTACAACACTTAATACCATTTTTAGCAAATGTTTTCAAACTAGTCACAGGTTTCTTCTGTAATTAATTTACTTTAAAAAGGTTTTCAAGTTGTTGGAGAATGCGGGTATCGAATCCGCTACCTCTCGCATGCTAAGCGAGCGCTCTACCATTTGAGCTAATTCCCCTACTATTAAGCTATTTTCCAACTAATTTTCCTTGCTTTTATTTTTTTTGTGAAAACTTATTCATTTTAGAGTTTTTTAACTTTTTTTTATAAAAAAAAATGTAAAATAACAATTTTTTTCCAAGAACGCACAGTTTTCCCATTCAAACCATTACAACACTCTTAATCCCATTTTTAGCAAATGTTTTCAAACTAGTCACAGGTTTCTTCTGTAATTAATTTACTTTAAAAAGCTTTTCAAGTTGTTGGAGAATGCGGGTATCGATACCGCTACCTCTCGCATGCTAAGCGAGCGCTCTACCATTTGAGCTAATTCCCCTACTTTTAAGCCATTTTCCAACTAATTTTCTTTGCTTTTATTTTCTTTGTGAAAACTTATTCATTTTAGAGTTTTTCTACATTTGTTTTTATTTTAAAAATGTAATATAACCATTTTTTTCTGGAACGCACAGTTTTCCCATTCAAACCATTACAACACTTAATACCATTTTTAGCAAATGTTTTCAAACTAGTCACAGGTTTCTTCTGTAATTAATTTACTTTAAAAAGGTTTTCAAGTTGTTGGAGAATGCGGGTATCGAATCCGCTACCTCTCGCATGCTAAGCGAGCGCTCTACCATTTGAGCTAATTCCCCTACTTTTAAGCCATTTTCCAACTAATTTTCTTTGCTTTTATTTTCTTTGTGAAAACTTATTCATTTTAGAGTTTTTCTACATTTGTTTTTATTTTAAAAATGTAATATAACCATTTTTTTCTGGAACGCACAGTTTTCCCATTCAAACCATTACAACACTCTTAATACCATTTTTAGCAAATGTTTTCAAACTAGTCACAGGTTTCTTCTGTAATTAATTTACTTTAAAAAGGTTTTCAAGTTGTTGGAGAATGCGGGTATCGAATCCGCTACCTCTCGCATGCTAAGCGAGCGCTCTACCATTTGAGCTAATTCCCCTACTATTAAGCTATTTTCCAACTAATTTTCCTTGCTTTTATTTTTTTTGTGAAAACTTATTCATTTTAGAGTTTTTTAACTTTTTTTTATAAAAAAAAATGTAAAATAACAATTTTTTTCCAAGAACGCACAGTTTTCCCATTCAAACCATTACAACACTCTTAATCCCATTTTTAGCAAATGTTTTCAAACTAGTCACAGGTTTCTTCTGTAATTAATTTACTTTAAAAAGCTTTTCAAGTTGTTGGAGAATGCGGGTATCGATACCGCTACCTCTCGCATGCTAAGCGAGCGCTCTACCATTTGAGCTAATTCCCCTACTTTTAAGCCATTTTCCAACTAATTTTCTTTGCTTTTATTTTCTTTGTGAAAACTTATTCATTTTAGAGTTTTTCTACATTTGTTTTTATTTTAAAAATGTAATATAACCATTTTTTTCTGGAACGCACAGTTTTCCCATTCAAACCATTACAACACTTAATACCATTTTTAGCAAATGTTTTCAAACTAGTCACAGGTTTCTTCTGTAATTAATTTACTTTAAAAAGGTTTTCAAGTTGTTGGAGAATGCGGGTATCGAATCCGCTACCTCTCGCATGCTAAGCGAGCGCTCTACCATTTGAGCTAATTCCCCTACTATTAAGCTATTTTCCAACTAATTTTCCTTGCTTTTATTTTTTTTGTGAAAACTTATTCATTTTAGAGTTTTTTAACTTTTTTTTATAAAAAAAAATGTAAAATAACCATTTTTTTCCAAGAACGCACAGTTTTCCCATTCAAACCATTACAACACTCTTAATCCCATTTTTAGCAAATGTTTTCAAACTAGTCACAGGTTTCTTCTGTAATTAATTTACTTTAAAAAGCTTTTCAAGTTGTTGGAGAATGCGGGTATCGATACCGCTACCTCTCGCATGCTAAGCGAGCGCTCTACCATTTGAGCTAATTCCCCTACTTTTAAGCCATTTTCCAACTAATTTTCTTTGCTTTTATTTTCTTTGTGAAAACTTATTCATTTTAGAGTTTTTCTACATTTGTTTTTATTTTAAAAATGTAATATAACCATTTTTTTCTGGAACGCACAGTTTTCCCATTCAAACCATTACAACACTTAATACCATTTTTAGCAAATGTTTTCAAACTAGTCACAGGTTTCTTCTGTAATTAATTTACTTTAAAAAGGTTTTCAAGTTGTTGGAGAATGCGGGTATCGAATCCGCTACCTCTCGCATGCTAAGCGAGCGCTCTACCATTTGAGCTAATTCCCCTACTATTAAGCTATTTTCCAACTAATTTTCCTTGCTTTTATTTTTTTTGTGAAAACTTATTCATTTTAGAGTTTTTTAACTTTTTTTTATAAAAAAAAATGTAAAATAACAATTTTTTTCCAAGAACGCACAGTTTTCCCATTCAAACCATTACAACACTCTTAATCCCATTTTTAGCAAATGTTTTCAAACTAGTCACAGGTTTCTTCTGTAATTAATTTACTTTAAAAAGCTTTTCAAGTTGTTGGAGAATGCGGGTATCGATACCGCTACCTCTCGCATGCTAAGCGAGCGCTCTACCATTTGAGCTAATTCCCCTACTTTTAAGCCATTTTCCAACTAATTTTCTTTGCTTTTATTTTCTTTGTGAAAACTTATTCATTTTAGAGTTTTTCTACATTTGTTTTTATTTTAAAAATGTAATATAACCATTTTTTTCTGGAACGCACAGTTTTCCCATTCAAACCATTACAACACTTAATACCATTTTTAGCAAATGTTTTCAAACTAGTCACAGGTTTCTTCTGTAATTAATTTACTTTAAAAAGGTTTTCAAGTTGTTGGAGAATGCGGGTATCGAATCCGCTACCTCTCGCATGCTAAGCGAGCGCTCTACCATTTGAGCTAATTCCCCTACTATTAAGCTATTTTCCAACTAATTTTCCTTGCTTTTATTTTTTTTGTGAAAACTTATTCATTTTAGAGTTTTTTAACTTTTTTTTATAAAAAAAAATGTAAAATAACAATTTTTTTCCAAGAACGCACAGTTTTCCCATTCAAACCATTACAACACTCTTAATCCCATTTTTAGCAAATGTTTTCAAACTAGTCACAGGTTTCTTCTGTAATTAATTTACTTTAAAAAGCTTTTCAAGTTGTTGGAGAATGCGGGTATCGATACCGCTACCTCTCGCATGCTAAGCGAGCGCTCTACCATTTGAGCTAATTCCCCTACTTTTAAGCCATTTTCCAACTAATTTTCTTTGCTTTTATTTTCTTTGTGAAAACTTATTCATTTTAGAGTTTTTCTACATTTGTTTTTATTTTAAAAATGTAATATAACCATTTTTTTCTGGAACGCACAGTTTTCCCATTCAAACCATTACAACACTTAATACCATTTTTAGCAAATGTTTTCAAACTAGTCACAGGTTTCTTCTGTAATTAATTTACTTTAAAAAGGTTTTCAAGTTGTTGGAGAATGCGGGTATCGAATCCGCTACCTCTCGCATGCTAAGCGAGCGCTCTACCATTTGAGCTAATTCCCCTACTATTAAGCTATTTTCCAACTAATTTTCCTTGCTTTTATTTTTTTTGTGAAAACTTATTCATTTTAGAGTTTTTTAACTTTTTTTTATAAAAAAAAATGTAAAATAACAATTTTTTTCCAAGAACGCACAGTTTTCCCATTCAAACCATTACAACACTCTTAATCCCATTTTTAGCAAATGTTTTCAAACTAGCCACAGGATTCTTCTGTAATTAATTTACTTTAAAAAGCTTTTCAAGTTGTTGGAGAATGCGGGTATCGAATCCGCTACCTCTCGCATGCTCAGCGAGCGCTCTACCATTTGAGCTAATTCCCCTACTATTAAGCTATTTTCCAACTAATTTTCCTTGCTTTTATTTTCTTTGTGAAAACTTATTCATTTTAGAGTTTTTCTACATTTGTTTTTATTTAAAAAAATGTAAAATAACCATTTTTTTCCAAGAACGCACAGTTTTCCCATTCAAATCATTACAACACTCTTAATCCCATTTGTAGCAAATGTTTTCAAACTAGTCACAGGTTTCTTCTGTAATTAATTTACTTTAAAAAGCTTTTCAAGTTGTTGGAGATTGCGGGTATCGATCCCGCTACCTCTCGCATGCTAAGCGAGCGCTCTACCATTTGAGCTAATTCCCCTACTTTTAAGCTTTTTTCCAACAAAATTTCCTCAGTTTTCATTATCTTTGCAAAATCTTTTTCTTTTTAGAGTTTTTAACCTTTTTTTACATAAAAAAGGAAAATAACCATTTTTTTCAAGAACGCACAGTTTTCCCATTCAAACCATTACAACACTCTTAATCCCATTTTTAGCAAATGTTCTCAAACTAGTCACAGGTTTCTTCTGTAATTAATTTACTTTAAAAAGCTTTTCAAGTTGTTGGAGAATGCGGGTATCGATCCCACTACCTCTCGCATGCTAAGCGAGCGCTCTACCATTTGAGCTAATTCCCCTACTTTTAAGCCATTTTCCAACTAATTTTCTTTGCTTTTATTTTCTTTGTGAAAACTTATTCATTTTAGAGTTTTTCTACTTTTGTTTTTATTTTAAAAAATTTAATATAACCATTTTTTTCTGGAACGCACAGTTTTCCCATTCAAACCATTACAACACTCTTAATACCATTTTTAGCAAATGTTTTCAAACTAGTCACAGGTTTCTTCTGTAATTAATTTACTTTAAAAAGGTTTTCAAGTTGTTGGAGAATGCGGGTATCGAATCCGCTACCTCTCGCATGCTCAGCGAGCGCTCTACCATTTGAGCTAATTCCCCTACTATTATGCTATTTTCCAACTAATTTTCCTTGCTTTTATTTTCTTTGTGAAAACTTATTCATTTTAGAGTTTTTTAACTTTTTTTTATTAAAAAAAATGTAAAATAACCATTTTTTTCCAAGAACGCACAGTTTTCCCATTCAAACCATTACAACACTCTTAATCCCATTTTTAGCAAATGTTTTCAAACTAGTTACAGGTTTCTTCTGTAATTAATTTACTTTAAAAAGGTTTTCAAGTTGTTGGAGAATGCGGGTAACGATCCCGCTACCTCTCACATGCTAAGCGAGCGCTCTACCATTTGAGCTAATTCCCCTACTTTTAAGCTATTTTCCAACAAAATTTCCCCAGTATTCATTATCTTTGCAAAATCTTTTTCATTTTAGAGTTTTTAAACTTTTTTTTTATAAAAAAAAGGAAAATAACCATTTTTTTCAAGAACGCAGTTTTCCCATTCAAACCATTACAACACTTTCTTAATCCCATTTTTTGCAAATGTTTTCAAACTAGTCACATTTTTCTTCTGTAATTAATTTACTTTAAAAAGGTTTTCAAGTTGTTGGAGAATGCGGGTATCGAATCCGCTACCTCTCGCATGCTAAGCAAGCGCTCTACCATTTGAGCTAATTTCCCTACTTTTAAGCTATTTTCCAACTAATTTTCCTTGCTTTTATTTTCTTTGTGAAAACTTATTCATTTTAGAGTTTTTTTACTTTTTTTTATTTAAAAAATGTAACATAACCATTTTTTTCCAAGAACGCAGTTTTCCCATTCAAACCATTACAACACTTTCTTAATCCCATTTTTAGCAAATGTTTTCAAACTAGTCACAGGTTTCTTCTGTAATTAATTTACTTTAAAAAGCTTTTTAAGTTGTTGGAGAATGCGGGTATCGATCCCGCTACCTCTCGCATGCTAAGTGAGCACTCTGCCATTTGAGCTAATTCCCCTACTTTTAAGCTTTTTTCCAACAAAATTTCCTCAGTTTTCATTATCTTTGCAAAATCTTTTTCTTTTTAGAGTTTTTAACCTTTTTTTATAAAAAAAAAAGGAAAATAACCATTTTTTTCAAGAACGCACAGTTTTCCCATTCAAACCATTACAACACTCTTAATCCCATTTTTAGCAAATGTTTTCAAACTAGTCACAGGTTTCTTCTGTAATTAATTTACTTTAAAAAGCTTTTTAAGTTGTTGGAGAATGCGGGTATCGATCCCGCTACCTCTCGCATGCTAAGTGAGCGCTCTACCATTTGAGCTAATTCCCCTACTTTTTAGCCATTTTCCAACTAATTTTCTTTGCTTTTATTTTCTTTGTGAAAACTTATTCATTTTAGAGTTTTTCTACTTTTGTTTTTATTTTAAAAAATGTAATATAACTATTTTTTTCTGGAACGCACAGTTTTCCCATTCAAACCATTACAACACTCTTAATCCCATTTTTAGCAAATGTTTTCAAACTAGTTACAGGTTTCTTCTGTAATTAATTTACTTTAAATAGGTTATCAAGTTGTTGGAGAATGCGGGTATCGATCCCGCTACCTCTCGCATGCTAAGTGAGCACTCTGCCATTTGAGCTAATTCCCCTACTTTTAAGCTTTTTTCCAACAAAATTTCCTCAGTTTTCATTATCTTTGCAAAATCTTTTTCTTTTTAGAGTTTTTAACCGTTTTTTATAAAAAAAAGGAAAATAACCATTTTTTTCAATAACGTACAGTTTTCCCATTCAAACCATTACAACACTCTTAATCCCATTTTTAGCAAATGTTTTCAAACTAGTCACAGGTTTCTTCTGTAATTAATTTACTTTAAGAAGGTTTTCAAGTTGTTGGAGAATGCTGGTATCGATTCGCTACCTCTCGCATGCTAAGCGAGCGCTCACCATTTGAGCTAATTCCCCTACTTTTAAGCTATTTTCCAACAAAATTTCCCCAGTTTTCATTATCTTTGCAAAATCTTTTTCATTTTAGTTTTTAAACTTTTTTTTTTAAAAAACAGGAAAATAACCATTTTTTTCAAGACCGCACAGTTTTCCCATTCAAACCATTATAACACTCTTAATCCCATTTTTAGCAAATGTTTTCAAACTAGTCACAGGTTTCTTCTGTAATTAATTTACTTTAAAAAGGTTTTCAAGTTGTTGGAGAATGCAGGTATCGATTCCGCTACTTCTCGCATGCGAAGCGAGTGCTCTACCATTTGAGCTAATTCCCCTACTTTTAATCAATTTTTCAAAAAAATTTCCTCAGTTATCATTATCTTTGCAAAATCTTTTTCTTTTTAGAGTTTTTAAACTTTTTTTTTAAAGTTATTTCCATAGCGATAAAAGTCCGTTTGTTGTTATGTCCGGTCAATAGCTTCGCGGAAACGCCATTTTGCATTTTTTCTGTGGCTCCTTGGGCTCATGACGTCACCAAATATGGAATGACTCCCCGTGCGTAAGAGGTGGTCTCTCCACGCTGCGCGTCGTGTGATTCGTCGGCGATCCCGTCAGTCTCAAAATGGTTGAGCTGATTGGTTTCCATAGAATCAGAGCTTTCCAGCGATCTATAGATCTCCCGGATTGGACAGATGGTCGGGGGGTAGGGACACGCAGAAGCTCGACGTCAAAGCGTTTGTGAATGAAAGGTTCCCAAAAGCGCAGCAAGATGGCGTAAATGAGCTTCTACCCCCCTTTTACAGCGTTTCTTTAGGAGTTTTTTTTGCTGAAATCATGTCCCATAAGCAAGAAAATAAGACTATGAACGTAGCTGAAGCTTTGGACAAGATTTTTTCCATATTTCAATTATTGTGCCAAATTGTGCCAAACTGTGCCAACATGGATTACGCCTGAACTTTGTTCAATCAAAACCTTTACAGAATATTAGTTTCTTGTAGTATGAACACCAAACTTGCTACAGATGTTCTTGACATGTAGTGGTTACAATTGATTGTGTTTATTTGCTTCGTTATAAGTAAAATAAGGAGATATTGGAGGAAACATGTGTTTTTTTTTTAGGCGGAGTTCATTTTTTGGCCATTCCAACATCAATTACTCTTACCCAGTGTTCTTGACTGTCAAATTAACTCATCCACACCACTCCCCAAGAACCTATCTTCATTTTGATACCAAGATTTGCAGTTTAGGCCTTGTAAAAGCTGAGAAATGCCTTAAAAAGTAAAAGTATAGGATTTTCGGAAAATAGGCCTCAGGGCTTAAGAGGTTAAAAAAATGTAAAATAACCATTTTTTTCCAAGAACGTACAGTTTTCCCATTCAAACCATTACAACACTCTTAATCCCATTTTTAGCAAATGTTTTCAAACTAGTTAGAGGTTTCTTCTGTAATTAATTTACTTTAAAAAGGTTTTCAAGTTGTTGGAGAATGCGGGTATTGATCCCGCTACCTCTCGCATGCTAAGCGAGCGCTCTACCATTTGAGCTAATTCCCCTACTTTTAAGTTATTTTCCAACAAAATTTCCCCAGTTTTCATTATCTTTGCAAAATCTTTTTCATTTTAGAGTTTTTAAACTTTTTTTATATAAAAAAAAGGAAAATAACCATTTTTTTCAAGAACGCACAGTTTTCCCATTCAAACCATTACAACACTCTTAATCCCATTTTTAGCAAATGTTTTCAAACTAGTCACAGGTTTCTTCTGTAATTAATTTACTTTAAAAAGCTTTTCAAGTTGTTGGAGAATGCGGGTATCGATCCCGCTACCTCTCGCATGCTAAGCGAGCGCTCTACCATTTGAGCTAATTCCCCTACTTTTAAGCTGTTTTCCAACTAATTTTCTTTGCTTTTATTTTCTTTGTGAAAACTTATTCATTTTAGAGTTTTTCTACTTTTCAAGTTCAAGTTCAAGTTCGTTTAATTTATATAGCGCTTTTCACAACAGACATTGTCTCAAAGCAGCTTTACAGTAAACCAACAAGTTTAAACTCAACAAAGTTAAAAGAAATTAATTACCAAGTCGTGTACATGTCCCTGATGAGCAAGCCCGGGGCGATTGTGGCAAGGAAAACTCCCTTTTGGAAGAAACCTTGAGAGGAACCGGACTCAAAAGGGAAACCCATCCTCATTTGGGTAACAACAGCAGTGTGATAAACTATGGTATAAACATATGATCTGGTAGTATGAACAGATAATGTAGTATAAACAGATGATATAATAATATAAACATAAACAGAAAATATAGTATAAACAGATGATGACTGTGTTCGGTGTAGGTCCAGGGGTGCCGGAACATCTCCAGGTGAATCTGTTTGTTAGGTTGAGGGCTGGTGGCGAGCCTCCCGGCGTCGGATCTTCTCGTGATGAGTCTGGTTGTTGGGGTGAGGAGCTGGTGGGCAGGGCCTCCGGGAGCCTCGGGATGAGTATTGGAAGAAGAGTGGAGTTGGTGGGCTGCGGTCCAGGGGGCGCCAGAACATCTCCAGGTGGATCTGGTTGTTAGGGAGAGGTGATGGTGAGCGAAGCCTCCGCGAATCTCCGGATGAGTATGGAAAAGAAGAAAAGAAGAGAGGAGCAGAATTAGCGTAGCTGCTGTTCATAATATTAATATAGTTTAATGTTAATATTAATATAGTTTAATGTAAGATCACAGTTTTTCACGGAGTTAAGTATAGGCTTTACTGAAAAGATACGTCTTTAATCTACACTTAAACTGGGCGAGTGAGTCTGAGCCGCGGACGCTGTCAGGGAGGCTATTCCAGAGTTTAGGGGCTAAATGTGAGAACGCTCTACCGCCTTTAGTGCTCTTTGCTATTCTAGGAACTACTAAAAGTCCAGAGTTTTGAGATCTTAAAGTGCGTGTGGGGTTGTACCGTGTTAGGAGGTTTGATAGATAACTGGGCGCTAATCCATTAAGGGCTTTATACGTCAATAGCATTATTTTGTAATCAATGCGAAATTTGACGGGTAGCCAATGTAGAGATGATAAAACTGGGGTTATATGGTCATATTTCTTTGTTCTAGTTAGAACTCTAGCTGCTGCATTCTGCACTAACTGTAACTTATTTATTAATGATACTGAACAACCGCCTAGTAATGCATTACAATAATCTAGTCTCGAGGTCATAAATGCATGGACGAGCTTCTCTGCATCAGATAACGATAACATGTTTCTAAGTTTTGAAATATTTCTGAGTTGAAAGAAGGCTGTTCTTATGGTATGACTGATGTGATTTTTAAAAGATAAGTCGCTGTCTAAGATAACTCCCAGGTTTCTTACTGTGGAACTAGCGGTTACCGTACATCCCTCTAAACTAAAATTTAAATGCTGGGTGTTCTGTGTGCTGTTCTTGTTGCCGATGAGCAAGATCTCCGTTTTATCTGGATTTAATAGAAGAAAGTTATGAGTCATCCAAACTTTTAAGTCTTTAACACAATCTGTTAACCTTGCCAAGTGTGATGCTTCTCCCGGTTTTGAGGAGATGTACATCTGGGTATCATCGGCGTAGCAGTGGAAGCTAATTCCATGCTTTCTAATAATATTACCTATGGGAAGCATGTATAATGTGAAAAGTAGGGGTCCTAAGACAGAGCCTTGTGGAACCCCATATTTTACTTGCATTAGAGTAGATTGTTCTCCATTTAAGTCTACAAACTGGTAACGATCAGACAGATATGATTCAAACCATTTTAATGCTGATCCCTGAATGCCTATGAGATTTTGTAAGCGATCTAGTAGGAGGGCATGATCAATAGTGTCGAATGCAGCACTAAGATCTAATAAAACTAAGAGAGAGGCGCAGCCTTGGTCTGAAGCTAAGAGAAGATCATTTGTGATCTTTACTAGTGCAGTTTGTGTGGTATGATGGGGCCTGAAACCTGACTGAAACTCTTCAAAGATATTGTTGTCTTTCAGGAAACTGCATAACTGGGCAGACACAATCTTTTCTAAAATCTTAGACATAAAAGGAAGGTTTGAGATTGGTCTGTAGTTTGATAGTTTGTTTTGACCTAAATTTGGTTTCTTGATGAGAGGCTTGATAACTGCTAACTTGAAAGGTTTAGGGACATGACCGAGGGATAGCGAGGAGTTAATGATATTAAGAATAGATTCTCCGGCTGCATGTAACACGTCTTTTAGCAGTTTGGTTGGAATAGGATCTAACACACATGTTGTGGATTTGGTTTTATTTATAAGGCCGTACAGCTCTTCCTGTCCTATACTTGTAAAACACTGTAATTGTGACTGAGTAATTTCAGGTGAGACTGGAACACAGGATGCTGTCAGAGGTTGGACGTCAGAAATTGTGTTTCTTATATTTTCAATTTTTTCAGTGAAGAAGTTCATAAAGTCTTCACTACTAAACTGAGATGGAATACTCTTTACAGATAACTGATTTGTTGTTAGTGTAGCCACTGTGTTAAAAAGGAACCTGGGATTGTTCTGATTGTTTTCTATCAGTTTGCTCAGGTGCTGAACCCTCGCAGCCTTTAGTGCCTGTCTGTAACTGAGCATACTGTCTCTGTATGCAAGTCTGAAAACCTCTAGTTTAGTATTTCTCCATTTCCCCTCTAGAATGCGGGTTTCTCTCTTTAGGGCACGAGTGTGGCTGTTATACCATGGTGCAGGTGTTTTTTCTCTAACCTTTTTTAACCTGATTGGGGCGACGGTGTCTAATGTGCTAGTGAGAGAGGTGCCTATCATGTTAGTTAATTCGTCTAGATCGTTCGGATTTCGGGCTGTAGTTAGATAATTAGACAGATCAGGCAGGTTACTTATGAATCTGTCCTTAGTTGATGGAACAATAGTCCTACCGAGTCTGTAACGTGGTGAGACGCGACTAATCTGCTCTACTGGTAAAGTGAACATAACGAGATAATGGTCTGTAATATCATCAGACTGAGGTATAATGTTTATATCAGTGACGTTTAATCCGTGGGATATTATTAAATCTAATGTGTGATTAAGACGATGAGTTGGTCCGGAAATGTTTTGTTGAACCCCAAATGAATTTAGTAGGTCTATAAACGATATTCCAAGGGCATCACCTGGTTCATCTACATGAATATTAAAATCTCCCACAAGCAGTAATTTGTCAAAACTGACCATGAGATCAGAGAGAAATTGAGCAAACTCCTGGAGGAACTGAACGTAAGGCCCTGGGGGTCTATAACTAAAAAACTTTTGTTTTTATTTTAAAAAATGTAATATAACCATTTTTTTCTGGAACGCACAGTTTTCCCATTCAAACCATTTTAACACTCTTAATCCCATTTTTAGCAAATGTTTTCAAACTAGTTACAGGTTTCTTCTGTAATTAATTTACTTTAAAAAGGTTTTCAAGTTGTTGGAGAATGCGGGTATCTAGGGCTGGGCGATATGAAGCAAAAAATATATCTCGATATATTTTGCTATATCTCGATATACGATATATCTCGATATCGACAGGATTTAACCCCCCCCCCCCCCCAAAAAAAAAAAAAAACTACTGCAAAAACAAATATTACAAATTTTAAAGTCGTTTTTTATTGACGCTCAGAGGTGCTTCTGCAAATTTTCTTTCAGAAATCCTTGTATACATATTATAAAACAATAAAGAAATACATATTGCCTTTTCTTTCAAAAATAAAACAACTAAAAAACAGGCAGTGAATAGGGACAAAGTGCTCCTGTAACATTTAGGATATAAACAAAATCACTGATAACATAAATAATAATTTAACTGTAAAATAATACACATTGCCTTCTTTTCATCCAAAAATAAAACAACTCAACTCAACTCATCTTTGCAGGACCTCTGTTGTAAGAATGTAAGTAATCTTTTCCAATTCAGCAGCAAGCCGCGCTCTCTCTGTAGTGTACAGTCGCGGGAGTTCCTGTCTCGAAAAGTAATGCCGACTCGGTAAACTGTATCTGACTGGGATCAAGTGTTTTTAGCATACGTTTAAAGCCACGTTGTTCAACGACGGATATGGGTGCCATGTCCACCGCTTTGCGAAAAGCCATGAACTCTGTGACGCTACACCACCTTGCGCTCTGTCTTTCATATTCTACACTCCGCGTTATAGAATTGTGGAGATTAGTTGCGCTTTGGTTGGCAGCAACTTTCACGGCATTCACGGCAGTAGACATCTGTCTGTTGTTCGGCTGACGACTTAAAACCAAAGTATTTCCATATAATGGAGCCAGCTGTTCTTTTTTTTGCAACAAGTTCTGTAACCTCCGGGCTGGTTGCGGGCGCCGCCATGTTGATTGAGACGACAGGCAAGGGGAGGGGGAACAAAAGCAAGGAGGCGCGGACGAGCGCAGCACAGAGAAGGCACAAAAGCAAAGTGCCGAAAATTAAAAATAAGACATTATATCGATATATACGATATGCCAGAATTCATATCGAGTTTAAAAAATATCTCGATATATTTTAAATATCGAGATATCGCCCACCCCTACGGGTATTGATCCCGCTACCTCTCGCATGCTAAGCGAGCGCTCTACCATTTGAGCTAATTCCCCTACTTTTAAGCATTTTTCCAACAAAATTTCCTCAGTTTTCATTATCTTTGCAAAATCTTTTTCTTTTTAGAGTTTTTAACCTTTTTTATAAAAAAAAAAGGAAAATACCCATTTTTTTCAAGAACGCACAGTTTTCCCATTCAAACCATCACAACACTCTTAATCCCATTTTTAGCAAATGTTTTCAAACTAGTCACAGGTTTCTTCTGTAATTAATTTACTTTAAAAAGCTTTTTAAGTTGTTGGAGAATGCGGGTATCGATCCCGCTACCTCTCGCATGCTAAGTGAGCACTCTGCCATTTGAGCTAATTCCCCTACTTTTAAGCTT
>SRMA01026845.1:4250-14985 GCA_007224835.1 Danionella cerebrum | reverse complement strand
ATCAAAGGAAGGTGTACAGAACAGTAGTGAGACCAGCTATGATGTATGGGTTGGAGACTGTGGCAGTGAGGAAGAGACAAGAGGCAGAGCTGGAAGTAGCATAGATGAGGATGTTGAGGTTCAGTTTAGGAGTGACGAGGATGGACAAGATTAGGAACGAGCACATCAGAGGGACAGCTCAGGTTGGTTGTTTTAGAGACAAAGTCAGAGAGGCCAGATTGAGATGGTTTGGACATGTGCAGAAGAGGGATAGGGGTTATATTGGTAGAAGGATGTTGGAGATGGAGATGCCAGGCAAGAGGTCAAGAGGATGGCCAAAGAGGAGATATATGGATGTGCTGAAAGAGGACATGAAGTTAGTTGGTGCAAGAGTAGAGGATACTGAGGACACAAAACAGTTGATTCGCTGTGGCGACCCCTAAACTGGGAACAGCCATAAGTAGAAGAAGAAGAAGTGTCAATATGATTTTTAAGTCTTTTCAAAGAAAACTTTTAGGGTAAACTCCATGAAACTATCTTTGTCTTGTGCCAAGATGGTGCCATGACGACATAAGTGAAAGGCCTTGATAAGGTATCTATGAATAATAAATCTATGGGAGTCAGGAAGCGATTGCATGTTTGTTTTTTCACAGATCCATGGGACAGAAACATAGAAGGACTTTCTCTTAAACACTGGATGCTCTCGACAGAAAAGAACAGAGGCATAGGATACACTCACACTCTCCATCACACGTCAGTGCCCTAAACACAGGCAACACTGACAGTTTAACTCACTACTGTTATAGTTGTGCTATACTCTCCCGCAGTCATGGGACTCGCATCAATCAACACGCTCAGGATAAAGTTTTGAGACTCGAAAACAGTCTCCTCTCACTGTCTCTAGTCGGCGCATCTGTGCAAGCACTTACTCAAGATGGGATTGGCTCCAACGCTCACTCCCGCTCAGCTGTACTCTAGCACAGTATCTCTCTCTCTCTATCACTCGTTTCTCATAAATGACCTGAGTGAAGTTTCTCTCTTCTCATACTAAACGAATGCGCATTGACTCCAAACATTAGCTCATCATTATACTCAAGCGCTCTCTATTTTATTCATTTGTTCACAAGATTGCAGTATTTTTTAAAAGTAATGAAAGTTTTTCAGGTAAACGTACCCTTTAGTAAATAAATGTACTCACAGTTTCAGAACAGCACATCAATAAATAACCAAGAGTCATGATATTCATTCAATTCTTTTAAGTTGTGGGTGATGTCCTAGAGGGCACATCATCAGAACGTGACAATTACGAAAAATAAAGCAATAAAATGACAATGAAGGTGAGTAGAGAAATGAGGAATAACATGGTGAAAAAGAAAACAAGCTGCTCGGTCTTCCAGGAAGTACGTGTCCTCCAGGACATCTGGAAAGTTCTGGAGTCACCAATCTCTTCGATTGACGTGTCTGAACTGAATGAATCGTCCGAATCCAGATAGAAATGGCTGCTGTGGTCCTGCAAAGACCAAAAGGTGGTCGATAGTTATAAAAGCACATAAAATAAGAAGACATTAATTAAAGTATAATTTTCTTTTGAACCAACAAAGCAGGCATTTACATTAAACCATGGGTGAAGGAGCACTTCGTCCAGCTGGAGGCGATTGGAGGGCTCAGTCTGGAGGCAGCGGTGAAGGAAGTCATGACATTCTGAGCAGAAACAAAAGATCAGTTTAATTTTAGACAAACATTTTTATGATGAAAGAACCCTCAGTTTACTTTGAGGTGCATCAATACACCCCTCGATACGATATTCATCACGTCATAAAACAAAACATTTGAAATTTCTTCACCAATTATTAAACGTTCAAACTATAAAAGTGAACAATATTTTGAAAAGTTTTAAGAATCTAAAGCAAAGGACTCCGGGGTCCAGCTTTATTTTCGGTAGTGTGTGAGCCGCTGGGGGGAAAAATTTCTCTTTACAGTATCCATTTTTCCTGAAGTGACTGGGATATAATCTACCTTCTCCAGAAATGTTTTGCTCTTTACGATAAATAAAATCAAGATCTCTCACCCATTGACAAACGTCTTTTTCTCCAGGTTCCCTCATCGAGTTTCTTCAGTTGACGGTTCCTCGGGAACTTCAAGCGTAACATCACATATGAGAGGATCCTGAGAGACCAGACAGTGGCCGGTTCTCCGCAGTACCTCCCGACAGTCAGATATTCTGGAGGGCAATACTCCATTGTTCCTGTAGAAAATAATCTCTTGTTTTAACTGCAATTTTTATTTCAGAACCACTTTTGAAAGATCAGACTTACCTTCAAAGGTCTCATAACCCCCGCTCATGAGGATTTCACCAGACCCAAAGTCAATCAGTTTGACTTTTAAGGTTTTGGGGTTAATGAGGAGGTTCTCCAACTTAATGTCTTTGTGGAAAACCAACCGCTGGCAGCAAACCTGAGCAGCAGTCACCACTTGCCGCATGATGACCTGAGCCAGATCCTCAGGAAAGGAGCCCCTGTAGCTGATGATAAACTCATCCAGGGGCTGAGAGTGCATAGGGCGTTCCAGGACCATGATGCACCCCATATGCGTCACATCCCAGTCGAGAAGCTGGATGATCTCAGAAAACCTAGGCTCTTGATCTACCGCCAAGTGTAGAACCACCTCCTTAGGAACAATTACATCATGGTCCTCGAATAAAAAGAATTGTGATGCATTCATAAGAAACAGTTTTAACCAACCGTGGACCAACTGAGATGTTTTTTTTTACATTTATCGAGGAGAGCAAAGCTTACCAACAGTAGGAAATAAAAGGTGTGCCATGGGACAATTTTAACAGCCACCTAAGAAACCAAAGATCCATTATTTAGAGAAATAATCTCCAAGATTTTTGAAGACTTTAGTAAAGTTTATTTCACTTACCTGAAGGCCATCCTCCAGTCGGACCGCTTCAAGCACCTCAGTCCCGGATCGTCCTCGAACGAGCAGAGCCCCCATTTCATACTAGACAAAGTTTATTTCTATTGAAAGAGTTTATAGAAATAACAATGAGAACTGAGACAAAATACACAAGATTTCCTAATTGTATTGTTCCTGTGGATGGTTTTTCGTGTCCTGGTTTTGTGTAGTATGGTATATTTTTAGGATTAACATCATTAAGGTGTCATGTATTTGTAACCAACTAGTCTGTATGAAGATGGTGTAACAGAACTTATGGACCAATACCAGAAGAATCTAGTTTCGCCTGGAGCCAAGAAGATGAGCAACAAAGACAACAACAAAAACTTTTGAGAAGAACTTATATATTGTTACAGAAAATAATAAGAATGCAATTTAAAATAAACAGTGCACGCAATGGAAAAAACAATATTGTTCGTTGGGGCCCAAAAAAAATTAATATTCGAATCGTTGCAGGTGCACCTGTTGTAGCATGAGTGTATGTGAAATGTGGGTATATTTATCCGTCGACTCTCTGGCTCGCCATCTGATGGATCTTCAAATCTTCTTCCCGAAATTCTGGTCCACAAAAAAAAAACCTGACCTATAAGCAAGGTCATGCATGTTAGACTTTGTCCTGAGATAAGTCCATTTTTCACTCCATGGTTCCAATCAAAACAGATTATGTATTTAACTATTTCAATAAAACTCCATAATCTAAATCCAGTTGTACAACTTATTTTTTTCTCAAGTTCAAATGTGGCAATAAGCACACAAAAATAACTTTCCATGTTATGTGTAATAACTTAATATAAATCAGGTAACAGAAAAGCAATAATAACAAAAATACATGCAGAATATTTCAGACGTGATAAACATGTGCTTTAGTACCTTTTCCCCACACTACAGGCCTGCTAATGCGGGAGGAACTGCACCAAAAATTAATCTGAATTATTCTTTTAGCATTATGCATTTTTCTTCTTTTTTTTAGAATAAGGTATAACTCCAACAGTGTGTAAAACTATACAAATTAAATCACATATCTGGTTAAATCCCTTTCTTGAAGTTAACATCAAAATAACATGGCGGTCACCTGTTAGCACATGTCTTTTTTTTTTTCCTCCCCCGGTTTATCCCACTCCTAACTTTCACTGGAATAGTCATACCCCCAAAGCTTCACCCAAGCAATTTGAACTCTGTCAGGGATATTATGGCCATAAACCAATTTTTTTCTCTTTTCTCTCACCGTTGATCTGCTCTGAACTGGGCACGTCAACTTCGCCACTCGCCGAAACTCCCATAATGGCGGCTGGGAACAGAACCGAACCACACGGTCCTCGTGGAGACCTCTCTTAGCCGCCTGCTGTCCGCGGTAACGGCACCACCGGTGTGTTGTGGGAGCTCCTTGCCTCCTGCAACTCGCACCGAATCACTCTATTCTCCTCCAAGGTCTGCTCGCTCGCGTTCCGCTTCCTCGTGCTCAGCTCGCTCGGCCGTCAATCATCCTTTTCCCGCGGTCCAAAAAGACAGTCAATGGCAACAAAAGCTGCGAGCAGTGTCCGTGTTGCGGGGCTTGACCAACCTCGTTTCTGATTGGCTGTTGGGCTAGGTGCTTTACGTAGGGATTCTGGGAACCTGCTGGAGCGTTCAAGTGCCGCTCAAAACTTAAAACTATTTTTAACTAAATAAAATTCAACTGATAACAAAATATTCATCAATAACTAATTTGCACCTGGGTTACATATTTTTGGGTGATGTCATTTAATTGCTTTTAAGAAAATGTATACTTCTGTTACTTAACTTTTGAATCTTACCAAATCTTGTGATGGATTTTTTTGAGGATTTATGATTAATTGATGTATTACTCATTTCATTGTTTTTTTATATTTGATTTGACATGTTTAGCTTTAAGGTTTAACTTAGTTGTGTGTGTGGCCTCTTTCAGAGGCCACGAGACGGATTAAATTTTTGATATTTACTTTGCATGTGTGGCCTCTTTTAGAGGCTAAGAAAGGGATTTTTGGTATTATTCTAAGATATGCTTTTGTTGTGGTATTTTTCAATAATATGCTTTTGTGAAAGAGGGCTTGTTACTTGATCAAGGCCTAAAACTTAACCTGTCGTGGGATGTGCTGCAATGTACTGTAAAGGGATGCCATGTGATTTTGATATCATGTGGTTCTCTGAGACAGAAGTTCCCCTGTTTTTTGGAAATTCCCTGTTTTAAAAAGTAAACAACCAGGTTATTAAACAGACGCTCTGGATCCTTAACTCAGAAGATCTAGACCTTCTCCAGCGCGCTGTACCTGTGCTCTTGGCTTCACCTGCAGAACTCAAATAAAACTTCATTATGTTGGCAGATCGTCTCCTAAATCATTTTGAACACGCCTTCGACCCTCGTAAGTCCAACAAACCAAACAAAGACTGTGAAGGCCACAAGTTAAAACTTATGCCACTAACCTTCGGGTACTCACTTGCAAATGCTTTGAACACTTCTGGACTCCATGCTATTTCAAAATAAAGTACAACTAACTCACAAAGTGCTAAGCACGCTCATGGCTAAAGTTATAGCCATCAAAACTGCAAGGCCACTTCTCCCAGTGTCCTTCGATCCAGATAATCCTTTCATCCTTTCCCCATCAATGCTCCTCACTCAGAAATCATGCCTTCTTCCACCTCCTGGAAAGTTCCTTGACAAAGACTTGTACTCCAAGCAATGGAGACAAGTTCAGGCTCTTGCTGACCAGTTCTGGACACGCTGGCGGCGAGAATACTTGCCCACTCTCCAAAAGAGACAAAAATGGACTGAAACCCGCAGAAACCTGCAGGCTGGCTCATGGCTCGGGTCACTGCAATATTCCCTGGAAAGGACAGTCGTATAAGGAAAGTCGAAGTTAAGACTAGTGCTCAAGGGAATATAACGATTTTTTTCGTGACCAGTAACTGAAGTCATTCTCCTGCTACCTATGGACTAATTTTGTAGTGGATTAGGTAGTTTATAGTGGCCTTCTATAGGCCAGGTGGGGAGTGTGTTGCCCTTAAGGCACTTGTTTGTGTTATAATTGTTGATTGCTAAATTAATGTGTTTAATTTACACAAAAATATCATTTCATAGTTAAAATTAATTTCAAAGTAATGTACTGTTGTAATGTCATTCATTTGTATGTGTTTCATTTATAATCTAAAATTAAAGTATTTAGACGTCACTTCCGGTTCGCCGCGGTACTTCCGGTTCGGGCTCTCGAAAGCGTCAATGCAGAGACATGCTAGCATCGCCATGAACAAGTATCATTATCTGTTGCCATCCACCCTGAAACATCTAAAAGGCAATGCCGTAACATTGTATATCAGTTCGTCTGACTCTTTGGTGTTGTATTTTGCTACTCTTTTGTTAAAAAAATGATAACGTTTATTTCGTATGTATGCATTTTATTTTATATTTACATTGCTTTGCAGTGACACAACGCTCTGTGTGTTTCTCATAGTTTTCACCATCCAGTAAAGAAAAATTACTGTCTTCACCATCTCGATTTTTCTTTTGCTGGTGGTATAGCTTGTGTTCCTGAAGACACTACATTTATCTTATGACAGTCATATGAGTTTACCACGACAACTTGGAGATTTGTTTCTTTCCACAACAAAAGAAATGTATTTGCTTTTACTGGATACCAGAGCTGAACTCTGTGACTCAAATAATTGTATACCTTAATGATGCCAAGTGTCTGGAATGAACAGAGAAGGGAATATTTCTCTATATATTCTTCTAAAGTTTTGATTGAAAGATTGAGTACTTCTGGATAATTACCAACACCTTGTAGAAATAAGATCTTATGATGATTATAATGAATGATACAAAGGTTTTTGACTGTATCGGGTTATTGTTGCTTATGTTTTGATGCTGATGGATCTAATTTAGACTGCCTATCGATCCAGAGATACAAGGACAAAAGAAATGTGTGAGATGTGTTCCACCAACAAATTGAAAATAGCAATTTTCTTTGGAATTATTTAACTGGACTTATTCCAGTTACCAAGAATTGTTTAAGGATTTGGGACTTTATATTTCATTATTATGATTCTTGGACTTTGCAGAAATTTTCCTTTAAAAAAAATCTATTATTTCCCCCCAAACAAATCTGGTTGAAGTTTCTATGGAAACCGAATAAGACATAATATTGTTTTTTTATGTTCTACTCATGATTTATCTATCTTTAAGGATTGTAAGATTTTTTTTTCATTAATGACTAACCCTAATATTATGCACTTTTTCTTTTTATTGTACTCCTCACTTCTTTATACACAACATTAATTATTTTATCTTTCACATATGTGCACTGTTAAAAGAGAAAACTTTTTTTTGATGGTTCAGTTACAGGTCGAAAATTGATGGGACATCCCTGACAATGATTTTATTATGTACTTATCCCTGAGATTGATATTATTATGTACTGATCCCTGAGAAAAGTTACATAAAGTAAAGCTGATCTCAGTGTTTACTCGGTTAAAAGAAAAGATGTAACTGGGAAAGGGAGATCAATTATTAGGCTCATTATTGATGGTACTGAAAGTGTGGAACCAATATTAAGTGTGTTAAGGTAGTTGAGTGAAGGTGAATTCAGTGAAGAGTTTACTGAAGTTATGACTGTGGGCATCTTTCCTCTTAAAAAGGTTTATGTTGTACCAATTAAACAACAGAACAAGTAAGATATTACGGAGCTCCATTTCAGCTGTACCAAAAACACAAAAGGCCTTTGCACACCTAAGCATCTGGCTGCATCGTTAACTGCCTGCGTTAAATTCTCTTGTGAGAGAATGATGCACAGACCCTCTCCTAAACACTAGATGGTGCTTAGATGGTGAACTAAAATTCACTTAATGCCACACTGTGGTGCAGAAAACACCTCCTGGGCTCCTTCGGTTCACAGTGGCTCTCTTGGCGTCCATCAGTGCTTCCGGCAAAGGGAAATGGTGACTGTTCCGAGGGGCAAGCTCCGGCTTTCACTCTTGAAGCCTATTAATTTCCACTGCTGGCTCCAATAATTCTGTTGAGTTAAATCTCTAGATTTGACCTTCATGAACACTCTGAACGAGGTGATTTTTAATTGGTTGGTTTAAGATTTATTAAGCCTTAAAGTTGGGCATAGCTTAAGGGCGTGGTTTCTTGATGGGCAGATGATTGACAGTTTTTCAGCCAGTCACGTCAGAGCGTCGTCCTCTGCAGTCATTCATTCCACATAATTTCATCTGATGAAATGAGAAGCCACTGTCTGCAACCTGCAGATTGAGGAGGGGCTAATTCTGGGGCGGGGTTGCACATTTCGCCCGGCTGCAGACAGGGGTACTTGGACGAACTCGGCTACTCCTTGTGTTTTTAAATGTTACTTTTCATCTTTAATACACAGTATTAAAACCTGCTCTGTAGTTTCGTTTTGGCCGCATTGGTCGTATTTGCCTGTGGGATTATTTTTTATTTTATGTTGTATGTAATTTAAACCAGTATGAGGGTCTAGCTTCATTCCGTTTTCATAAGTTTTATAAACTGCTTTGTCTGCTTCTTAAAACATCATGACATGCACCAATATTTAGATCATATCATGTTGGCACACTTCTGGATTGAGACACAGCTTGTAAAAGTGGACAGAAATTACATATATGTTTCCAGATTTATACTCAATCTAGCCACAGGGGTTTCAAGCCAGTGACTTCTTTGCCGGTCGCAAGCCCAGGTAGATGCAAGGGTTCCTGAAGGAAGAGTTTGTGAGGAATGTGAAAAGAATGTCAGACTGAAGTTAGAAATTGAAGGGGTGATGTTTGAATGTAGTTATGCTCCACAAGTAGGCTGTAAATTGGAAGAGAATGAGAGATTCTGGAGTGAGTTGGATGAGGTGATACAGAGTATTCCCAGAGGGAAGAGAGTAGTGGTGGGAGCAGACTTAAACGGACATATTGGCGAGGGCAACAAAGGTGATGAGGAGGTGATGGGCAGGTTCGGTGTTGATGAAAGGAACCTAGAAGGACAGATGGTGGTGTACTTTGCCAAGTGGATATAAATGGCTGTAGTTAACACTTACTTCCAGAAGAGGGAGGGACATAGCGATACCTATAAGAGTGGAGTTAGAAGTACAGCGTTGGATGATGTGTAAGATGTTTCTGTTGGTCAGGAAGAAGAGGGGAGGAAAGATTGAAAAGAAGACCAAGTGGTGGAAGTGGAAAAAGGAAGAAGTTTGTGAGGAATTCAGACAGAAGTCGAGACAGGCTTTGGTGGTCAGGAAGAGCTTCCAGATGACTGGGAAACTACAGCAGAAGTGATCAGGGAGACAGGAAGGAAGGTGCTAGGTGTGTCAGCCGGAAGGAGGAAAGAAGATAAGAAAACATGGTGGTGGAATGAGGAAGTACAGGACATCATCCAGAGGAAGAGGCTAGCTAAAAGAAGTGGGACATTGAAAGGACTGAAGAAAGTAGACAGGACTACAAGGAATCGCAGCGCAGAGTGAAGAGGGAGGTGGCAAAGGCCAAACAGAGAGCATATGATGAGTTGTATGCCAGGTTAGACACGAGGGAAGGCGAGAAGGAATTGTATAGATTAGCGAGACAGAGAGACAGAGATGGGAAGGATGTGCAACATATAAGGGTGATTAAAGATAGAGATGGAAAGGTGCTAACAAGTGAGGAGAGTGTGCTGAGAAGATGGAAGGAGTATTTTGAGGAGTTGATGAACGAGGAGAATGAAAGGGAAAGAAGGGAGGAAGATGTGAATATTGTAGAGCAGGAAGTTGAAAAGATTAGAAAGGATGAGGGGAGGAAGGCTCTGGGGAGAATGAAGAGTGGAAAGGCTGTTGGTCCAGATGACATACCAGTGGAGGTGTGGGAGTGTCTAGGAGAGACAGCAGTGGAGTTCCTGTCTAGGTTATTCAACAGGATTTGAGAGAGTGAGAAGATGCCTGAGGAATGGAGGAGAAGTGTCCTAGTACCAATCTTTAAGAACAAGGGTGATGTGCAGAGCTGTAACAACTACAGAGGCATAAAGTTGATGAGCCACACAATGAAACTTTGGGAAAGAGTAGTGGAAGCTAGGTTAAGAAGGGAAGTGGATATTTGTGAACAGCAGTATGGCTTGATGCCCAGGAAGAGCACTACTGATGCAATTTTTGCTCTGAGATTGTTAATGGAGAAATACAGAGATGGTCAGAAAGAGCTTCACTGCGTCTTTGTGGATTTAGAAAAAGCGCATGACAGGGTGCCAAGAGAAGAGCTATGGTCCTGTATGAGGAGGTCAGGAGTGGCAGAGAAGTACGCCAGAGTAGTTCAGGATATGTATGAGAGAAGTAAGACAGCAGTGAGATGTGCTGTAGGTCAGACAAAAGAGTTTAAAGTGGAGGTAGGGCTATATCAAGGATCAGCTTTGAGTCCCTTCTTATTTGCTATGGTGATGGACAGGTTGACAGATGAGGTCAGGCAGGAATCGCTGTGGACAATGATGTTTGCAGATGACATTGTGATTTGTAGTGAGAGCAGAGAGCAGGTGGAGGAAAACCCGGAAAGTTGGAGGTCAGCTCTAGAAAGAAGAGGAATGAAAGTCAGTCGCAGCAAGACAGAATACATGTGTTTGAACGAGAGGGAGGGAAATAGAACAGTGGGGTTACAGGGGGCTGAGGTCAAGAAGGTGCAGGAGTTTAGGTATTTGGGGTCAACAGTCCAGCGTGACGGGGAGTGTGGAAAAGAGGTGAAGAGACGAGTGCAGGCAGGCTGGAGTGGGTGGAGAAAAGTGTCAGGGGTGTTGTGTGACAGAAGAGTGTCAGCAAGAATAAAAGGAAAGGTG
>SRMA01026844.1:148259-163352 GCA_007224835.1 Danionella cerebrum | reverse complement strand
ATTAATTAGTAATAACAATAATACTATAAGAACAACCTTTCTATATGGTTGACGTTTTGATTCAAAGCAATCACGTTTACATAGCTTTGTTTAAAAGATAAAGCAAACGAACAAAGCCATCGTTACATAAATATTTAACGACAGCGTGTTTTCTTTGCTAAATAAACTATTTTACTTCCTAAACGAATAAATAATAGCATTGTTTTAGAAAGATGTAAACAGAAGTAGATGCTTTGAAGGCCTCTGGGATTGCTGCAGCAGAGCTTGCCCCCTGCTGGCTGGAAATGCAGCTGCAGCTCTCACCTCTGTCCAGCAGCTGCAGGTCAGATACAAAAGCTGTGTCGGTATCGCTGAGGGCCGTGAAGCGCACATCTCCCAGATGCAAGAGCGCCGAGAGCACTACGAACACATTGTCCACCTCCTGAAACACACACAAGCAAACGCAGACAGAGCTGCTGAGCGCTCTTCTGTTGCTGCACGGTTCCATCTGTTCACACAGCTTCCTCTCATTGTGCTGCTGCTGCTGCTGCATGCATCACTTTAGTTTTAACTTGCATTTATCTGTTCATTTAAACACGCATTTATCCACACTTTTTATGTTCATTTTTTACACATCTTAATAACATTAAATGCATAAGAAACGCATAAGAACAAGGGGGAAATAACAAGTATATAAACACAGATTGTGTATACAGGAAGCACATCGTGATGTTTATATCTCTCTATTGGTTGTAATTTAAAAAAGATTAACAAAACAATTTTCCTAAAATCCTAATTCATTGTGCATAAGATCGCGTAATATCATCCAGCCTCTAGAGGGCAGCTCTCAAAGCATGAAACACTGAAGAGGAAGAGGTCTCTCTGTTGTACACTATTCATTGTCTCGTGGTGTGGCCCGTGTACGTTATGTTAATTAGATTTTTAATTCTGAACAGAAAGTCAAATATTGACTGCTAAGCCTGAAAATAAAGACAGATGTGAAAATACTCTTTTGTTTCTTGTCATTTTATTATTTCGTCATGGTGCATAACTCCCCGGATATAACATCACTGGTTTAACGAGGTAGCGCTGCGTGCCTCTCTTGGAAAACAAAAGAGCGTCCGCAAGGGAAGACTGTGGTGTTTCTTTTCTTGAGCACCACGAATAATAATCCCATCGAGCGAATTAACTCAAGTAACTCGTGCTGCGAAGTCTCGTTTAGCGAGATGAACATGATCGCCACCTGGTGGCCACTGTATGTTCCAGTCCACCACAGAAGACAGGTCACGGGGAAAAAGTGTTTTTAACTTGCCGGTTCCAAATGTGATGCTGATACGAGTCCATTTTATTCAAGCTAATTGCAGAAGAACCACGCCTCACACCATGGTGGAAATGAAGAGAATGTTATGGCAATTCAAGCCATTAAAATTAAAATGTGATAATTCATTACTGCTTGAATAAACACATTTTTAAAAATGAAATTAGACAAAAAAAAAAAAAAAAAAACAAGAAAATTGGGCTGAATTGTGATTTTTAAAATAATTGGGAAACATGAAGTAACACAAGTAAATGCCGAGACAAAATATTCTAGAAGTATTTGTTTGTTTCTCTATCCTGAGACATTTTCTAAGCAAGTAGCAAAAAGGTAATGGTGTTCCGGGCATGTGGAGATAAAGACCTTTCAGATCTCATTTCAGAGACAAACCTCACGATTGAAACCCGGAGAGTGTCAGCGACTTCCTGCTCTTCTAAGGGTGTGGTGTGAGAACCAATCAGAGGCTGCACTTGGTTCTGAGGGAACTTCCTCTGATAAAAACGAGAACACATCGCTGTATGTGTGCTTTATTCCTCTCTCTGTGGTAGAGCCATTACTCTTTCGTCCAAAACAAATGATTAGGTTTTGCGTCGAGCCTAAATCAAAGTTACCTTTTATTTGATTTCCTTTACTTCCTCCCACTTTTTATTATCGTTTTTTTTTTTTATTTTGCACTACATGTTTAATCATATAATTCTCCAAGTGTCTTTAGTCGTCTCCGTGTGAGAGAAGATTCACAGCTTCCTGGCAGCATCACAGAGCTCTGGTTCATGGTCACACACGAGTTCTGAACATGTTCTTCAGGTCGTTCTCTGACTGCTGGAATGGCTTTGAGCTGAGCGCCGCTTAGACTGTAGTGAGTGATGGCATTTAAACCCACAACACAAGAAGAAGCAGAGGCCAGAATGAGGCTCGGGTCGGGAACACGATGGACCTTTGTAGGCATCATTCTATTTACAGAAAGCTTCATCTTGGACTGTGCCCAAGACATTTTACAGAAGGACTTTGGCTCACTCAAGTACATTTTGGCACACTGTGATCCTCTTGCCACAGTGTTCCATATTGTTTAAATGTGGAGGAAGAGTTCACCCTGACGCTGATGCTCCATGAGCTCCAGGACAAATTCTTTGGAACCTCCTGCGTTGCATACTTTCATCAATTTTTCTCTTCTATCCAAGTCCAAAGAGATTAGCGACGGTGCCATGACCTGCCAACGGCTTGATCATGTAGATCTCTGGAGATCCTTTTCTCAGAGCTCTTCTCCTCTTTCTGTTGTCTTGATTTTCACATTTCAGGGGCAGAAACAATTATGGCCATGGCAGTATATATACATCTCCTTCTTCAACCTTCTCATCAGAGGACGCTCCTCTGATCAGTTCATCTATTGCAGTAATAAAGGAGATTAAAGACATTTAGAGACCATGAAAACGTCTAAAGATCAAGTATGTTTAAGTTTCTCAGTCCACGACCCATTTAAACAGCAGCCTCTGGCACAGTGAAAACATGGGTTTGTTGCTGGCGGTAAATGAAACCCTTTCACCTCTCGTTTTTCACCAAACACAGGAGTTATTGAAGAGATCGTTAGGTTTTGTTTCCTGCTAGAAACTGGCAGTTTACGCTGAAAGAAAGTTCATTTTGATTTCCCTATAAAGAGCTGATTCACAGGGAGATTAAAAATGCTTCTGTACCAGTCTGTTGAATCCGAGAGCGCGAAGAGCCTGTTTGAGGGCCAGGAGCTTCTCTCTGCTCCTAGGACACGAGTTTGCCACCAGCGGAGCTTCACCAGGACCCACTGAGCTCAGGTAACTGCAAAGCACAACCACAACCATCACAAAAGACTTTCTAGCAGGCCAAAAACACAAGAATTCGAAGTGAAGGTTAATCCCATCATGTTCGTAGTAAAGATGCAGAAATAAGACCGAAAGGTTTCTTAAATCTCTTTATTACTATGGTGACTATCAAATGAAAACCACTGGTTGAATTCACTTACGTCTAAATGTAGATAAAGCATTTGTTTAAACCCAAAAAGTTGTTCCAAAGAGGAAATCACTGCAGTTTTTTTTATTTTTATTTCTTACCTGTGAGCGAAGAGATTGTTGAGATAAAGCGGACTCTTCTCCTCGGCTGAAAGGCCCTCAGCCATCAGGTAAAAGACATTAAAGTTGTGCTGCTGCGGACGTGTGGAGATCACCCTGGATTTCTCCAGCATGTACGTGTACAGACGACCTGCGCACACATCAGCCAGCCGTCATGAGCCAGCAGCGACATGTGAAACGTCTCAGGACCATTGTCACTCAGTTTCACTGTTGGGGAGAATCCAGTCCCCCACACACGCCCACTGTGAAGCTCTGCAGTTTAAAGGGGGGAGCTGGGAATAAGCCCCAAACGTTGCTTCAGCCATTGTGAAAGTTGTGAAATCTGGAACACTTACTACCAAACCTCTGCCCTATACGCCAACCAAACTTGGAGTCTCTAACTCAAACGGTCGAGCACCACCACTCTGCCAAATATGACCAAAATGGCAGCAAGCTCTAACTCTTTAGCCCATTTACACCAAACTTGCTCTATGGTGAAGTTGCATGCAGTGGTTTGGCGATGTGCTCCCTAGTGGTCTGGAGATATTAATAAAAGCATTTGGTTGCAAAATAATAAAAGTTTGGAGTTGAACCACGTCAACCATTTTGAAGTATGTAAAAAAAAAAAAGCTGTATTTAAAGAATGTGTAACCCCAAAAAAAACGCAAGGTCAAAAAGGTCAAAAGGAATAAACAAATGAAGACAAATGCTAATGACTTTAACTAGTTTTACCTGATTGTCATAAATCTCATCTTGCCTTCCCCCTGGGTCTAGCTGAGAACAAAGAAAACAATTTCACCATAGTTTACCATTCGATGGCATCATGCCAAGTGGATTGCAAAGCTGTATCTCGCCAACCTTTTGCCACATTGGCATCAAACTTGGTGTAAGTCATCAGTATCTAAAGTAGACCCCAAAACACAAGTTGCTCAAGGGGCCACCTAATGGTCAAAAATGTAAAAACATTAGCTAATGCTCAGGGCGGCACGGTAGCACAGTGTATAGCACTGTGTGTACCGGGTAAGAAGAAGATGAATGATGACTTCAGTGCTACTTCCACTTACGGTTTGCTTGGCCCCGTATCACTGCTTGCAGTTACATTTATTATGATTATCATATTACTCTATACTGACACAATGTTTGTCGATTCAGTTGTTATTTACCACTTCTTTCCGCCAGTAATTATGTGAGATATCTTTATCACATGGAGCTAGCGATTGATATTTGATCCACCAGAGGCAGACGCTCCAATAGCAGACATTACTCATGCATATCATTAAGTTTTATATTGTAAAGGGGTTTATGCATAACAACTCGTAACAACATTAAGTGAAGTTAAATGACTCTTTTGTAGCCGGATGGATTTTAAAGACTGCTTGTTAGATTTATTAATAAATGTTTTTACATTTCAGTTATTTACCCGTGTGTTATTATAGAAAAAGATTTAGTTAAAGTGATCGAAGCTAATTCTATGCGACTGGTTTGGATGCTGCGGTTCAGGGCATTGTCTTGAGTCGATTTGAGTCATTCAAAGATGGTAAGCGTTCTGATTCTGATATCATCTGCTCATCCTCGTGCCGAACACTAATCTGTGCTATAATTAAAGAGCCGAAGCCCTTTCCACAGGCAACCGGAACCTGTCTGCGGTCTGTGCACTAGGCAGTGAATAGCGGATGCTTGGGAGAAAAGTGTGAGCACCTCTGAGAAGAGCTTTCCTCTTCCCGCAGTACTGCAGTGAGATGAGCTTGATGAAGCGACTGGCTGAG
Source organism: Danionella cerebrum (assembly GCA_007224835.1). Taxonomy (NCBI): domain Eukaryota; kingdom Metazoa; phylum Chordata; class Actinopteri; order Cypriniformes; family Danionidae; genus Danionella; species Danionella cerebrum. The sequence continues at coordinate 158,217 of SRMA01026844.1, read as the reverse complement.
GAACTGAGCGGAGTCTTCGCGTGGCCAAACGCTTCGAGAACCACGCTCACCTGCAATCAAGAACAGTTCTAAATGTTTATAGACACAAATATCAGATTAACCCTTGTGCAATGCTCTTTTTCTTAAAATACGTGTAAACAATTTCACCAAAAATCATTCACTGTGATGAAACTGGTCCAAATTTAGACTGAAACTCACCCTGAAGTGTCTGAAAACATCCCGAACAATTAAAAAAGATTTAAACAGGAACGAGAGATTCACATGATGATTCCCATGAGCAGCCCTGAGTCAAAATACTACTCCAAATTTTATACAAATGGATTATTTAAGATTGAGATGTAGTCAAGGAGAGGCTAAAACAAAACTGAATGTATGAATAAAAAAAAACAATCAAATAAAGAATGCTTTCAAAAAATAAATAATGCCGTTCCATTTTTTCATTTATTTATTTATTTTTATTTTTTCAAAAAGAGCAAAATAGAAAAATCGATATTTGGTGAGGCTTTTATAGAATTATGGTCAGGCGTTTGATGCTCCTTTTATACCAAACAGCTAACATTGACACTGGATGGTGATCAATGTCGCACTCGAACTGAAACAGCAATGCCTGTGTAGGAGGTTTAAGTGCTGTTGAGGAACAGCCAAACTCCGCTATTCATGTCATGGCAAGATTGAGCGCAGCAACAGGATACGAGGTAGTTCTACTGCATCAACAAGCCCGCCCCCAAAAAGCCACAAGCAACATTGAGGATCATAGATACAGCGAAAGCCACGGAAACCCGTGCAAAAGTTACACCCATCTGGAGAAGTCTGGCCAGATGTGGTCTTCACGGAAGAGTTGCAACCGAAAAGCCACACCCTAATGCAAATTAATTCTACAGCAAGACTCCAAACAAACAGCTAAAGTTATTTATAACCATCTAGAGCGGCACGCAGAACACGTCACGGGCACAACCACAAATCTCAGCCTCATCCAGTGTTTCTGAGATTACACGAAGAGACAGAAGGATGAGAGAAAGCTGCGTCCACAGAAGATCTGGGGAAAGTTCTCCAGCCTAGAAGAACTGATGGTGCTTTGGAGCCAAGGGGTGCTCTGCTCACAGCAAACATTGATTTGATTCAGATTCTCTTTTCTACACAAACATACGCTTTTAAGATGCAAGTCTGTTTGTGGGGATCAGTGCTGTGCAATATTAAGAGAAAACTTAATTTCCATTCCAATTATAAACAGTCTCTTTTAGATTAACACAATCTCGTCGTTTATCTCTGTATCCAGCAGGTGGCGCCAAGAAACCACAGACAGAGTAGAGCGCTTCCTCACAGAGGCACTGATGCTGCTTCTGAACACTCCACATCTCCAGCAGCTTGAACAATAAGAGATGTTACTTTTATTCAACCATCACGTCGAGTTGTTTGAAGTTCTCATGACTGAACCGAGAGAAACCCACAGACATCTCCTGATAGTGGTCTGGGGTCAAGTTCTACTGAAAGCAGCTCTTAGACACAAAGCTGTGCGTGCGACACTGACCAGATCTAAGCAAATCTGAAACTATTTTCTCATTCGAAGAACAATTATTTAGTTTAGACGTCTCAATTATTTTGCTAGTCTGACTTGAAATTATGTTGAGAATAAAAAAATGCTTTTTCTGATCATTTATTTACTTGAAACTTTGCAAAGCAACCTTTTGATTTTGACACTGAACTTAAAACTAAAATCGTAAAACAAGAAATTGTTTCTTACTTCAAGAATATCACGAAGGTCTGATTTTTAAGAAATCAATGTTCTGATAAAAACACCTCTCTTCAAAAAAAAGAAAAAAAAAGAAATTAAAAAAGCTGAAAGATCTTTAAAATCTTCTTTGATTGATAAAAAAATCAGAGGATTTGGTGTGGTGGACCGTGCTCGACTCTGATGCTGTGAGACCAGAGTTTGAGTCTTGAGCAAGTGAATAAATTATTCAGGAATGTTACTCGTCCCTGTCTGTCCAATGTGATGAAGGTTGATATAACCAAACCAAAACAAGTAGAGAAGATAGAAAGGTCTTGCTTTAAGATCTTCAATGGGTACTGAAATGAAGCACAAACATTCAGTTTTACCCCAAATATTACCACATATTTCTTCTCTTTCGAGGCCAATTCATATGGTTATGCTCTTGATTTAAGGACATAAACTTGTTTTAATGCATCCTAGTTTTAAGATGAATGGCCTAGTTTTCAATTTTAAAAGTTACAATTGCAAACATTCTAGTATTTTACTTACTAAACAGCTCACAAACACTTGTTTTCAGAGTTCTTGTCTATTTTTAAGACCCAGGAGCATTTGTTGTCAGCTAGACATTTTTTATTTTTTTATTTTAATGTTTTTATTTGATGAAAAAATCCTTGTTGTTCCTGTTCCTAGAGAGCATTTTTGCAGTGAAGACAGACTTACGTGCTTCATGCGGGGCTCTAAAGCAAAGCCTTTGGCACCGGATCGAGCCGCTAGATGTTTCAGGATGTGCTGACAGGCCATGGACTTCCCTGAACCACTCTCTCCACTGGACACACAGAGAGAGATTTCATGAGAAAAATGAAATCTGACTCTACAAAACGAATGATAAACAAAAGGAAGAAGCGAGTTTTAATCAGCAAAAAAATAGCTGCCAATCGATTTGAAGAAAATCACACTTGAAAAAAACTTGCGATGGCTTGCCCGGGTAGAGCTTAGTGGTAAGTGCCGGGATATGTAAGAGCTGACCACTGCAAGGCAGCAAGGAACAGCCTGCCAAGGGCCAAACCTACGGATCCAGACTCCAGCAAACCTGTAGAGTCAGCCAGATCCAGACAGAGAGCAACAGCTTGTGCTGAGCCAGCCGGACTTGGACTTGTGATCCCATAGGGGGCAGTGGTTGGGACCACACAGAGGCTTGCAGGACCTTCCTCCGAGGGGTGACAGACAGGATCGAAGCTGGGTTCAATCTTGACGGTTCGAGCAGCAAATGACGGTAAGCCACCAGCAGGGAACTGATGACACTTGCAAACCCTTCCAGACTGTGGGTCACGGGTTAGGGTCAATGTAGGCAGAGGGGCAGGTAGTTCAGTGCCACGTGTACCAGCAGGTGTGGTAATGGCAGTCATACAGAAGGGGCTTTTTATACGTTAACAGCTCTTGGGGAGGAACTAACGACGTAAGATGAAGTGCTGGCAGTGTGGACCGGGTGATAACAGCAGGGAGGTGCAGGCAACACAGGATGACAGCACTGAAGGGACAGACAGAGCTGGATGATCCGGTTGATCCGGCAGTGCTAGTTGCTTGGGAGGGACAGCTGCATGAAAAGGGGTAGGCAGGGTGAGACAGGGTTCTGCGGTGGAGCCAACCGTAATGGTGGCGAGTGATGAACCCAGTGCTACGGGGCTCAAACACCAATGAGACCAGTCCCCACCAAAGCGACCACAGTGCCAGGGTGACCGCGTGACCCTTCCTCTAAGACTCTGATCCAGGTGGAGAAGTTTCAATCCTCTCATCGAGCTCCTTGAACGGTTCCTCTGCTCTGGGGCTTCAGCCAGCATGGGAAACGGACTCAGAGGACATTCAGAGGGGTGTTTGGAGAAACAGGGCTCAGCACTGGATTTGGTGAAGTCTCGAGTGGGTGGAGCCTGCTGGACTCTCCACGGACTCGATGCAGTAATTTTCCACGGATCCTTGACAAACCATTCAGAGTTAAACTCCCGGTTGAAGTTGACTCTGTGGAGAGTGCTGGGGAGAGGAGCAACAAGGGGCTTCCTCAGAGGAGGTTGCAGTCTCATAAGGAAGCTGAGCAACCGCCTTTCAAACCGCCTCCTCCACCGAAGCAGCCCATCATCTCCGCTGATTCTACTCATGAGGTTTCGGCTACAAAACCAAGAACAGAATGGCTGATGTTTTGAAACGAAATGGAGCTCACAGGGAATGTTTATTTTGTTCGGAACATTTATCTTGGTGCTGGCGCTCTTTTGTTCGTCCTGTTCCAGTGTACGCGCTCACATCGGCACCCTTTGTTTGGTCACAAACGTGAATGTTCAGCACTATTCGTGTTTCTGTGAGCGTTCACTCTTTTCCTCGCTCTGCTCTCGCCTGTGTGTCGCTGTGATGGATAGCCCATGCAGTGACGGCATTAAAGTAGCCGTCAGACCCTTTCTGGCTCAGCGAAAGCCGCAGGAGCAAGCATCAGAATGAGAACCGGGACTTAATTGCAATCAGAGGTGACTGGAGAACAAACCGAGACACTGAGCGGACGACACTGCCGCGGCCTCCATTAATCTCCCTGAGAGCTGTTAACAGTCAGAGTTCACAGTGCCAGCGGCACATTTGTCTCGGTGACGGCGTTTAGTGAACGTCGTGGGGCTGATGCTGGAGCCGCTGTAAGAGCAGACACTGCAGGAACATCTGGAGAACAACATTTCTTTCATTCTTTTCAATCTAATGTTTCTTTTTACAGTACTAGATTCTAATAGAACTAGATTCATGCAGACGTAGATGCACACAGCGTTTGTCTCGGAGCAAGCCTAGATCCATGGTTCTCCAGCTCAGAAATACAAGTTCGCATTCAAAGGAAACTAAGAAGCTGCAATTATTCTATGAAACACTTTGTAATTAAAATGTTATGCTGTTTTCTTTGTTTGGCTTCTCAATCTGCTTAGAGTATGTTTTTCACCCGGGATTTAACTCAGCTTTTCTTAAAGGTCAGATGTGCTTTTTACAAAAAGAATGGTTTTAGGAAACGTATTATATCAGCAGGATGATTGTCTTGAAGGAGTGGCTTCAGGAAAAGGATGAGAATGCTTGAGACCAAACTTGAACAGAACGAAAATGGCTGTAGACAAACACAAAATAAACTGTGTAGTGTGCTCGAACGAATGCTTTTTTTGAAGGAACATTTGTTAAATGATCTCAAGTACACTGGAGACCCTTCAAACGTATCTTCTATGTACTTCGGAACACTCGGAGTCTAAATTAAGAGAGAAAGACATTTGTGGATTATTTATCCATTTCTGGGTACAGGGATCAAAGGTGCCTCCCACAGTCTGCTGTCATCTTCAACTAGTCTTTAGATCCTCTAGAACCCATCTAAGAGCAAATCTGCCTGGTCGAGTTACCTGATGATGAAACACTGGGGGCGTCGCTCCTGCAGCATCATGTGATACGCTCGCTCGGCTGAGGAGAAGATGTGAGGTGGAAGAGAGGAACACAGACGCCCACTGGAGCTGAGGTACAACTGACTGACCTGAAAGAGAGAGAGAGAGGAATATCTCACAGTGTCTGTTCACACAGAGGGTAAATTCCTGGAGATTTGTGTTCGAAATCTTCTATTATCAGCGCTTGTGCTCATCATACTGGCAAGAATGTGTTGATATTGCAGGTGCAAGCTGAGAAAAGATGAACCATGCTGTTCCAGGGCTTTCATCTTACACAGGTTTCTTTAATTGTAATGTTTACAATGATTTCGCCCGCCCAGGAAACCAAAGCAGGGTTTTGCCTGTTTAGCGCCTGAATGGGCGACCACATGGGAATATCAAGTTTGGAAGGAGATCAGCCTGGAAGCGTGAGTGGCAGTGTTGGTGGGAGGGGCTTGAGGATGGAGGTAAGGGAGCACGAAGTGAGACCTTGATGTAAGAAATCTTGACTAAAAAGAGTAAACATCACAATGGGGATGGGGTATTAAATCAAAAGTATGCTGCCAGAACTAATAAAACATTTTCACCAAATGTGTTCCGGATCATCCTCTGATAACACTGACTTTACTGATAATAATGCTTTAGTATATCAGCCCCAAACTTGGTGGATGTTATAATAATTCAGCACAATCCCCCCTAGGGCTCAGGGGGTACAAAATAAATTATATATCTCTTGGAGATAAAATCATAAAATTGGTCTCAATAAGTTTTAGTATGTCAGCCATTTTACACACCAGCCAACTTGCATTTAGTCAAAAGTTTCATTTTTACAAATGCATCAACATATCTTTACAAAAGTTGGCTTGCATATTTGCCAACGTGCCCTGAAAGTACCCAAACATATATGGAAATATTTAATTACATTTAGGAAAAATGTTATTATAACTATGATCTGATGACTTTGCCAACCAAGTTTCAGCACAGTGTCCCCTAGTGGTCAGGAGACAGTGAAAACCAAATTGTAAAAATGATGTTCTTGACTTTTTTTCTCTGAACTATTGCGAGAACACAGAAACTAATTTTACCATATTCAGCTAAATTTCTGTCAGCAGTATTAATTTAAGTCGAAAACTTACTCTCAAAATCAAATTCCTATCAGAACATCTGGCAAAAAAGTGACAAATTTCATGTCGATCAACAATACAGTTTTAGTTTATGGCGATGGCAAATTCATTGGCTTCGTGGCAATTCTAATATGAAGATGCATCTCTACTAACATTGACATATTGGCCCCAAACAACTGTGTGAGACATCAGTGCTTACCCCCTTAAAGAAGCTGGCAACAGCGCCATCTTAAGGTCAAAGTAAACATCTTAATAAACGCTCATCATACATTTTACATTTTGCCCACGATCCAATAGAAATCTGCAAAGTCGACCTGTTTTAGCTTCTAGATGTTTAGCCCTCCACGGTTTTACTGTTTTTATTTATTTACTTATTGAAAGCATGTCCACCACTCATTTTTCTAATGAAAATAATCAAAGCAAAAGAATCGATTCAAAAATCAAATCATACATATATTTTTAGATATATGCCTCAAGCTCGAACACACGCAGGAGAAATCCAGCCTGAAATGCAGGGGATCGACAGGGAACAGTCACCACTACGTCTACTGCAGAGTATGCACTGCCCTTCACGTGCCAACAAAGCATCAAAGTGGGCAGATGGTCAACTCATCATGCTTTTTCCCAAGCAGTGGGTGGCACAAGCTGTGTCCCTGATGAGCTGCCTCTCATCAGCATCTTGCCTCTAAGTGGACAACGTGCTCCCAGATAAAGAAATATATTACGGAAGGGAAGCTGTATATTACAGGAAGTGGGTTTCTGTGGCTGTAGGGGAGCCCGAGAATAATTTACCAGGAGCCTGAACTGAAGGCGGTGTGCGCTGCTGCATGCTCTGAATGAAAGAACAGATGAAACTGTCCCGACAAACTCGAAATCAGGAATTCATCAATTAAACAAACACCAGAAATGTAAAGAATGAGTTGGAACCTACCAGATTCGAGTAGATTGGGAGCTCTTTGTAAGGGTTTATAAGTAGAAGAATGTGTCCAATGTACGTCTGAAAAAAGAATATGATTTTACGGTTATAAAACAATATTTAATGACATTTCACATTCTATTGATGTTGTCAAAAAGCTCAAGCTGAGGGTGAAATCAGGCTTCCATTGTTTAATAAAGCACACTATTTTAACCCTGTATCCCTCTGCAGAGAGCAACACTCCTCCTTTGCATGATAAAAAAACTGTGGGGGCGTGGCCTGGTTTGGTGTGGTTAAATTGTAGCCAGGGTTCAAAATTACATTTTTTGATCACCGGCCAATCAGAATTTCCATTTGACAAATTTTTATGTAGTGAAAATAAGAGATGATGAATGCCACTGAAAGAAAATGTGATCTTTTAATTACCAGTGCATGAAAAACACGCAGAAAGTGCAATACACACAACAAACTAAAGAGTTATTAATGTAACTTTACATCTAAAATAGAATACTATACACCAGTGGCTCCCAAACTTTCTCCAGTCGCGTTCCCCCCCCGCTACCAATGACTCTAAATATAAAAATCACAAATAAATACTGAACAAGTCAATATTGTTTATTAACAAAATTGTATTATATAATGATTTTGTCGAGCATTGGGTTTTCTTTTAATCTTTAATGTGATTGATGTTCTTGGGCAGAGACAGAGATCTGTGCTTTTATTTGTTTCACTCGTTTCTTTTTCATATAAATAAATAGTAATACCATTTTTTTATTTGCATTTAATTCAATTGATACGGCACTAATTAATAATTAATCTGATAGTTTTTCCCAGAACATGGGTTTCAAGCCAGTGACTTCTGTGCCGGTCCCAAGCCCGGATAAATAGAGAGGGTTGCGTCAGGAAGGGCATCCAGCGTAAAAAATGCCAAAACCAAATATGCGAGTCACCAAATCGATTTTCATACCGGATCGGTCGAGGCCCGGGTTAACAACGACCGCCTCCGGTGCTGTTGACTTACAGGGTGCCGGTGGAAATTGGACTACTGTTTGTCGAAGAAGGAGAGGAGGGAGAAGTGGGATAAGAGGCAGGAGTGTAGATCTGAGAATAGGAACTCTTAACGTTGGTACAATGACAGGGAAGGGTAGGGAGCTGGCGGACATGATGGAGAGAAGGAAGGTAGATATTCTGTGCGTGCAGGAGACCAGGTGGAAGGGTAGCAAAGCGCGTAGTATTGGAGGGGGATACAAACTGTTTTACTATAGTGTGGATAGGAAGAGAAATGGGGTAGGAGTGATCCTGAAGGAGGAGTTTGTGAGGAATGTTTTAGAGGTGAAAAGAGTGTCAGACAGGGTGATCAGTTTGAAGTTAGAAATTGAAGGGGTGATGTTGAATGTAGTGAATGGTTATGCTCCACAAGTAGGCTGTAAGTTGGAAGAGAAGGAGAGATTTTGGAGTGAGTTGGATGAGGTGATTGAGAGTGTTCCCAGAGGAGGGAGAGTAGTAGTGGGAGCAGATTTCAACGGGCATGTTGGCGAGGGCAACAGAGGTGATGAGGTGATGGGCAGGTTCGGTGTTAAGGAAAGGAACCTAGAAGGACAGTTGGTGGTGGACTTTGCCAAGAGGATGGAAATGGCTGTAGTTAATACTTATTTCCAGAAGAGGGAGGAACATAGAGTTACCTACAAGAGTGGAGGTAGGAGTACGCAGGTAAACTACATCCTTTGTAGACGAGCCAATCTGAGAGAGATCAGAGACTGTAAAGTAGTGGTAGGAGAGAGTGTAGCCAGACAGCATCAGATGGTGATGTGTAGGATGTTTCTGGTGGTCAGGAAGAAGAGAAGAGGAAAGATTGAAAAGAAGACCAAGTGGTGGAAGTTGAAAAAGGAAGAAGATTGTGAAGAATTCAGACAGAAGCTGAGACAGGCTGGGGGTGGTCAGGAAGAGCTTCCAGATGACTGGGAAACTACAGCAGAAGTGATCAGGGAGACAGGAAGAACGGTGCTAGGTGTGTCAGCTGGAAGGAGGAAAGAAGATAAAGAAACATGGTGGTGGAATGAGGAAGTACAGGACATCATCCAGAAGAAGAGGCTAGCTAAAAAGAAGTGGGACATCGAAAGGACTGAAGAAAGCAGACAGGACTACAAGGAATCACAGCGCAGAGTGAAGTGGGAGGTGGCAAAGGCCAAACAGAAAGCATATGATGAGTTGTATGCCAGGTTAGACACGAGGGAAGGCGAGAAGGAATTGTATAGATTAGCGAGACAGAGAGACAGAGATGGGAAGGATGTGCAACAGATAAGGGTGATTAAAGATAGAGATGGAAAGGTGCTAACAAGTGAGGAGAGTGTGCTGAGAAGATGGAAGGAGTATTTTGAGGAGTTGATGAATGAGGAGAATGAAAGGGAAAGAAGGGAGGAAGAGGTGAATACTGCAGAGCAGGAAGTTGAAAAGATTAGAAAGGATGAGGTGAGGAAGGCTCTGGGAAGAATGAAGAGTGGAAAGGCTGTTGGTCCAGATGACATACCTGTGGATGTGTGGAAGTGTCTAGGAGAGACAGCAGTGGAGTTCCTTTCTAGGTTATTCAACAGGATTTTAGAGAGTGAGAAGATGCCTGAGGAATGGAGGAGAAGTGTCCTAGTACCAATCTTTAAGAACAAGGGTGATGTGCAGAGTTGTAACAACTACAGAGGCATAAAGCTGATGAGCCACACAATGAAACTTTGGGAAAGAGTAGTGGAAGCTAGGCTAAGAAGAGAAGTGGATATTGGTGAACAGCAGTATG
>SRMA01026844.1:0-148239 GCA_007224835.1 Danionella cerebrum | reverse complement strand
GGATGTTGAAGTTCAGTTTAGGAGTGACGAGGATGGACAAGATTAGGAACGAGCACATCAGAGGGACAGCTCAGGTTGGTTGTTTGGAGACAAAGTTTGAGATGGACCAGATTGAGATGGTTTGGACATGTGCAGAGGAGGGATAGTGGTTATATTGGTAGAAGGATGTTTGAGATGGAGATGCCAGGCAAAAGGTCAAGAGGAAGGCCAAAGACGAGATATATGGATGTGCTGAAAGAGGACATGAAGGTAGTTGGTGCAAGAGTAGAGGATACTGAGGACAGAGTTAGGTGGAAAAGGATGATTCGCTGTGGCGACCCCTAAACTGGGAACAGCCGAAAGGAAAAGAAGAAGAAGATGCGTAAAAATGTGATTTCTTTAGCACAAAAGTAGTTTGAGGAAAATCTAAATTTAAACTTTCGTAAAACACCTCAACGTCATACAAACATAAAAAATTTCAAATTCAGATTTTAATATTTCAGTCAGTTTCCCCAAAATACAATAACTCCATGGCACATGTACAAAAAAAGCTATAAATCCATGTCATCAATATAAATGCTTTTAAATGAAACCGGTCAAAACACCACAAAGAACTTCAATATTGAATCAAGTGGCTGGTTCCAAAATAGATCGGTAAAACATTGTCAAAACCTAAACAAAGATATTGGACTCACTTCTCAAAAGCACAGAGTTATCTGCTGCCAGGTCAAGTGAGTCCGTGTCCCACAGTGTCTCCTTTTGCCTCCCGGTGATTTTTGGACATCTCTGCTGGACTTTATTGACTGTCAACAACTGTTCAAAATTTGGTCCATCTTCGTGGAATGATTATAAAACAATTCAAAACTTTTGCTGCAGATGACAACCTGTATTTTTCCACCTCCTCAGCACCTTAACATTTTGTGCTGTGCTTGTTTTAGTTGACATGGTGTTTTGGGGAAAAAAATCAACTGGCGTTTGTTGTATTTTTGGACTACATTACAATGCAAGTATTGTGTTTTCGGAAATAATAATTAAGGGCTTTTCAAATGTGAAAAAAAACATGCTTCAGATTTAGGACCAACTCTTTATTTTTCTGCTTATTACGAATGGCAGTAGCGTAGCAGTATAACTGCAGTAACACAGCCATGATCACTATCTTCATCTTCCTCCTGTGGACTGAACAGCCCTAGAATAATTTTCTCAGTGTCTCTTTCATTGACACTCTCAATATCACCTTCACCTAGACGCAGTTTTGTGTTGTGCTTCATCAGCCTTTCGAAACTCATTGATGATTGTGGATTTTATAAGAGTTGCAAGAAAAGATATTTTTGAACTTTCTTGATTGTTTAATGACCAATGATGTTTCTTTACCTTTTAATTAGTGGTACATACTGTCAACTGTCAAGAAGTCATTGATGTTAGATACAGATTGTGCATATGGAAAGCCTCCCTGTGATCCTGATTGAGTGTTCATTCACCAGATAGCATACCTGTCTGGAGCTAAGCAGTATATATGGTATTACCCTTGCAAGAACACTGGTTTCTATCATATGATTTCTATTAGAAGACTCCAGAGTGTTTGCAAACTGATTTGTAAAACCTGAGATCAAATCAGATAGAGGCAGTTGTTGACATATTCTTTGTAAATTGAAAAATACAGCACAGTGGCAAGAGATTGATGTATAACATTTCATTTCCAATTTTCTCCATTTTCATGTACTTAACATTTGCACAATTTTAAAGTGAATAGCTCTGTTTGCACTTGATTGGGGGGTTTTAGGTTAATTACTCACAAAGGTTAATTGTGTGCCGGTAATTGCTAGTCGCTGACTCACAAAACTGAAAACGTATTTGAGTAATTGGGTTTTGTGGTGACAATAAGTGAAGTTTTTCATGCAGAGAAAAATAATGAGTTGTGTTTTTTTCTGTAATCAAGCTTGAAACTATGAAATGAATTATTGAAAAATGTATTATGTTGTCACAGAACAGACATTATTTTCAAGATAATACAGTTGCCATATTTCATTTTTATGCTAGGTTCTTCCATAATAAACCGCCACACTGGCAAACCTTTTTTTTACACAGCATTCATTCGAACTGGTTTTTGTAGGTGGCAAATCTTACTGTTATGAGTATTTGTTTGTCTGAGATTTTGTCTCTAGTGTTTGAGTTTTGGTGGTTGTAAAGACGTGGGTCTTGCACCCACATAAAAATTCCCAAAATAACCTCATTGTATTTACATTTATGCATTTTGCAGGCACTTTTATCCAAAGCGACTTACATTTGAATAAACACATTTTTTTTGTTGCTTTCCCTTGGACTCAAACAATGGCACACAGATACAAAACTAAATGGCGCATTGGTACAAAAAAAAAGAGCACCCAAACCAAATTACAAACCGAAGGTGAAACATTATTTATGATTTCGTACCCCCCATGTATTTCTCTTTCGCAAGCACAAATCAAAGATTTACATGAAAACTAATAAGAGACACCTGGCTTCATCAGGCTCAGATTAACTGGACTGGTGCAAGCACCTGATTACGTCACTGCGGCAACCGGCACAGGCGACTGAACCTGACTTCCACAACACATTTAAACACCATGTAACTGTAACCGTAACCGTAAATAAACAGCCATACACATTAACAGAATATAAATTCATACATTTGGTGAAGGGGAAGGAATCGGCTCCATCACAGTGATGGACTTTGAAAATTATCAGAGTAGAAATGCAAGTCAATGAGCAGCTCACCAATCTCAGTCCAGCAGAAGGAAAATTGAGCTGGATTGAGCTTTAACCTGCGTTATTACCTCACTAACATAGAAAACTTCAGCTTGTTCCTTTTTAAAGTAGTTCATTCTTTTTTGTTTCAAAAGACTATTCCTTGTGGGCAGTTTCATAAGGGCGGTCTCACATCTGTATACATCCCCCGCTTGCAATCTGACAATATGGGGCATTTTTTGGGTCAAAACAAATGTCAGAGAGTAAACATAGACATAAACAAACCACTCTTAGGTAATAAATCAGTGAAAATCACAAAGTATAAAAACAAAATTAAACATGTTCATGGTGCAATCATCATCATGACTAAGTTACAATGATACACTCCAAGAATGGAATTATTTGAAATCTTTAACATTTTTTGATTTAGGAGATGTTAACCTAAGATTTTTATCTAGTTCTAGACTGAGAAAGCATGGTGATTACAAAAGTGAGTATCCTGTGATTTTGTCCTGTGATTTACCTTATGTGGCTCAGGAATGAACAATAACAGTACCAACGGTTAGTTATTAAATAGTGCTTTCATTCGATAAAAAAATAAAAAAATACAAATTAAACACAATTAATCACAAAAACTTTTTGGATGTGTAAATAATTAATGTCAACCTGAGACAAATAAACAATTTAAATTCAAAATCTGATTGATGTAAAAATGAAGAAGTTGACACCTCCTGCTATACCCGCCTGGTACTGTACTGGAGGCAGTTGCAGCACTGTTGATGGGTGGGGCATGGGACCTTTTTTAATAAAAGACATACACTGGTTCCGAGTTTATTCTCTTAAACATGTTATGTTCGTTTTTTGTTATCATTTTTTTGTGTGTGTGGTAAAATGACATTCCATGTCAATAATCATTGTAATGTGCAACATTCTGTCCCTATACTTTACACTTATACTTTATATTTTAGATTCTAAAAGCTTCTGGATGCCCCATCAGTTATTCCTTATGTTGTCCACAGGCTGCTGAACCTGTCCCTGAGCTCAGATCTTGTGCCAGATCAGGATGTGATTGACGTTATCATACATGTTGGTCGCAATCCACTGGGGAGGCATTTAGCCTGGAGATATTTCAGAGAGAAGTGGGACATACTGAATGCCAGGTTAATGCCATTTTTCCTCAATTGTGTTTTTTCCTCAATACCTTCTGCTCAGTGACTTGTGGTCATTTTCACCTTCAAAGTTAATTATTGGTGCTTGTTGGAGGATGCACAAACATTGGTGGAAATCTCTGCTGGCTTATTTTTTTATTTTTTTTTTATTTCTTGTTATTTTCATATATCCTCTGCAGGTACGGAGAAGCTTTGTTTATGAACTCAAAGTTAATAAGTGGCGTGACAGAGTTCCTCAACACTGAAATCGAGCTGAACGAGGTGAGTCTGGATTTATACCTCGTCCTGAGGCCAATCAAACTAAAACACTAATGAACTATTGACAAATCTGGTGCAGCATTAATACTTAGAAAGGCTCTAGTCAGCACATTGTTGAGAATGAGAAAATAAAACAAACTCTGGCTGAAGATGTGTGCTCTGAATTGTTTCTCGGGGTTATTTCTCAAGCTCATTACAAAAAACATAAAGTATCTTCACGTATTCAGATTCCTTCAGCATTAGTCCCAGAGGACTCAGACGGCTGCTCATGCTTCTCTTTGCAGAGCAGCACTTTCTCATCCAGCTGATTCACACTTACAGTTTAGCATTTATACCAGGAGAATATGACCCCCACCATGGTTCCTTAAACAGGGCATTAGCATAGTTAGCATCCTGTCACTGACAATCAGATCTGGCTGGAGATCTTCATCCACACATTCCCTATAGCATCGACTCTAGTTACATATCATTACAGTTTAGCTCTGCAAGACTATAAACAAAATTACATTCTGAAATAACCATAAGATTAATTTACCTCTGACAATTCAAAGTAATATTCAACTTCTATTAAAAGCTAATTTTGGTAACTTTTCTATAATGGATGTGTGTGTCCAGTAGAGCACAGATAATTCTGTTTACTCCCACAGCATTCAGCTGCTCATTATCAGAAGCATTATCTGCAAAATTACACACCAGACATTTGCATGTAAATTAAATGATGTTCAGATAACCGTCAAAGAGCAAGGTGTCACCAGTAGAACCTCTGTTGTGTAAATGGTAATGAAACACGTTCATTTGTTCTCAGCTCAAGGAGTTCATCGTGACCAGTGCAGGAGAGTCGGCACCAGCCTTTGCTCGATCCATCGAGATCGTTCAAGCTAGCGTAAAATGGCACGTTCAGTTCCAGCAACAGTTCTACCAATGGCTGCGGAAAGCTCCGGATGGCTAGTGAATGGATTACACATGAAGTGCTCAATAAGCACGGAATTTCACAACCAGACATTTGGGGGAAATTTAAGTTTAACAAACAAGTAAACTAGTCCACAGAATCAGCAAAAGAGCTTTTCCTTCCCTACTGTTTACGGAGGCCCACACAACCCAGGATGAAATGGAAAGACAGAACTAAGGAAACAGCATCGGAAATTGCATGGTGGTGTTTGTCAGTAGCGACAGACAATTTACATTCCATTTCCCCCCATGTGTTGCATGAAAGTCATTTCCTTCTAAGTCGTTCTGTTTGCTGAAGCTTGACCTTTTCTGAGTGCTAAGAACATCAGGCTTATTTTGAAGACCAGATGGCACCACTGAGAGATTGCTCTTGGGTTTTTGGGAAATGGCTGTTTAAATTAAGCACAAAGACTCGACAATCAGTGTAGTGATTGGATGAGATGAAAAGAAGAAGTACTCTGTAAACTTTTATCTGCCTGAAGCCATAAAGAGAGCAGACCGAAGTAGAATTCTTCTGATGTGATTTATTGTTTATTGGTTTTTTAGTTGATGGTTGTCAAACGGGGGCCTTTCAGAGGTTTAATCCTCGGAAACATTTTACATTCTAATGGTGTTATGCTTCCCTCTTGTTGGAGAGACTGTGATCGAGTGTGGTATGTTTGTTGGAGGGGAGGAATAATCAATGTCTATATTTTCATGTTTAATTCATTGATTTGCTGGAGGGAGGTCATTGCAATCACTGCTGGACTGATATCTTGTGTCTGTATGAATCATAGGTACTGTGGAGTGTAATAGGCTGTTGTCATGGAGACCATTTTTTCACTTTTCATAATTTTATCATTATGCTTTTTTTACATACACATGAAAACATTAATTCCCGCAGAAAACCAAAGTTCTTAACGGATCTTGGTTTTTGCAATCAGTTGTTTTTTTGCTCTACTGTGAATAAAAATAGAAATGAGAGAATACTTGTCAGAGATGCAAGCTACATCAAAAGAACTGACTCATCATTAAGCCCCGCCCCTTAGTGAAGAATGAGATCTGTTTGTTTCATTGGCAGAAGAGAGTGAGAGTTTTGTACAAAATGTATTGGGAAAATGTTCAAAATATAAATATTGAAACAGTGAATAAAAGAATCCAACGTATCACTACTTTGGAAAGTCACTCCAGAGAACCACAAAATCCTTCATTGCTTGTTGATGAAAGTAAAGGAATGCTTTGGATCAGTTTTGAACAACAGTTTTGAATAAAGCGACAGATTTCTAAAAACAGTTCAAATATGTTCATATTAGGAACTCACCTTTTGTTGAAATTGTTTTGAAAGACGTATTGAAACCATGTTGATTAATCTTTTAAACTTTCAATACATTTATTGTTTATCACGTAATGGAGTTAACTTCTCAAATGTGATTGGTTGAACTCTCTTCCTGGGGTGGGGCTTAGAAATAGTTGTCAGAAATAGTTTTCCCAGTTTCTAGTAATTTTCCTTTTTAATCTAATAAACTTTCATTATAACAAATGCTTTGTTAAACAATGTATAACTGCAATTCATTGAGATGTCTTTGCATTATACACATAATATAATTTAATAATATGATTTAATATATAATAACTAATATTATTTTGCATCCCTTTTGCTACCTCAGTACTTTCTTCAGGAATGGATTTTGAATATCAACACTGATTTAACACCCTTTTTCAGCCTTTGTCATCCTTTTATGTAGTCAATGGTGTAAAGCTCTTTTGTTTCTAAATTAGAGATAATATCCTCTGTGTTTTGAGCAGAGCTGCTTAGAGATTTTGATGCTTACAATAAATTCTTTTTTTTACAGTAATGCATTCATGTTGAGTCTTTTGGAACTTTTGGATCACCGTTGGTGATTGTGGGCTGCACATCACACTGCAAATCTTCTTCTGTCTCAAAAAAATGTAATATAAAAATGTTAGGTTTTCACAGCAAGACTCTTGAATGACAGCAAAAGCTCAGTTTTTAAGCATATGGTATCTTCTATTGCTTCATAGTTTTGTCTTAACTACAGTAGTGCACAGCACAAACCAGTTACAGTAAAATAGATTGAATTTAAACAAGCAATTAAAACATGATTTTTATTAATATTAAATGGACTGTTTTTAAAATAACAACATAACAACAGAATCTCCACAGCATAATGGTACTTCTGTCGAAACTTGCAGTTACTTGCACATGCATATATATGGTAGATTTAAGGCCTCTACTCACAAATCTCACAAGAATTTTTCCCAAATCTCAAATCTTTCACTCCCTGCTTGAAAATGGCATTTATCATCGACTCCCAAATCCAAGGTAATTTACAGACTACTCATATCATCAAAAAATCCTGCTTTCATTGGTCATACTCCTTGCAAAACACCAATCTGATATGGCAGAGCCAATCACTTTCCGAACAGTCAGACAGGTGTGTAGAGGCCTTTGGATAATTTGAAATGGGTAGTAAATGGAGAAAGTTTCCTTGGAAATCCACCAATTTGAGATCTTGTGGATGATCTAACAAAATTCACAACAACTGTCTCCAAACCCAATAACTTTATAAAAATTTAACAGGCAAGGCTAAAATTAAAACACAATGAGTGAAGAAGCATTTCCATAATTTAGTTCCATGTCACAGACCTAAGACCAGAAAAAAAAAACGAGTTTATGAAATAGTAGGATGCTAAACAACAACAACAAAAAAAAACAGACGTTTGAAGATTTTAGAAAGGAATCATCATCTACATGTTTTGTATCGGTAAGATCTTAATAAAAGAAAAACTCAAGGTATGGAGTTTTCAGTTTGGTATTCCCCAAGACACGTGTTAATCGTGTATCATATTCAAATCACATCAGAATTGTGAAAGACTGGATTGAAAAGGCTGATAAGCAGTGGCTTGGAAACCATCATTTTTTTCAGACAGGTACAGAATGGTTGGGAAGTGTTTGGACTGGAGAAGAAAAAGATGAGAAGAGTTTGGTGGACATCTGATGGATGTAGCACCTCTAAATTTTGTTATAAGAACTCTATACAATTCTTGTCCTCATATCAAAAGAAGATCCTGCCTGCCCTCTATGTCAGGCACCTGGAGGCAAATCTTATCAGGCTGTGTGAGAAATCTCACATAGCAGCGGTATCATTGGAGGCACAGCCAAGTATTCAGAAGACTGGCATCGATAAGGGAGATGAAGCAAACGACCACCAACAAAAACCAATCGGGTCAATTTCACGTTTCATGTAAGCTGGCAATCATCCAGTGGTTATAACGTTTGGCCCTGCATTCTCTTGTGGTTCCCAACAACAAAGCTTGTAGATATTGTGCTGGTAGACTTGAAGAGGTCTATAAAGAGAATAAAGAATAAATAATCTGACCAACCAGTAAGAACATGGAAAATCAGTGTCATAGCATCTACAAATTTACTGAGAAAAAGGGATAAGATGTTGTTCTCTGGCCATTACATCATATCAAGTTACAACTTTTCAGCAGTAACTTGATATGTTGGTGCAGTGGGTAGCACTATGGCATTCCAGTTAGAAGGTTGCCGGTTCAAGGCTCACCGGTGACCTTCCTGGAAGAAGTTTGCATGCTCTCCCCATGCTTGCGTGGGTTTCCTCCGGGTATCATTCAAGGAATAGATTAAATCAGTCGAAGGAATCTTGGCGGCAACAAGATAACCACAATTTGCAGAGAATCAGTACCCCAGGGTATGAGAAGAAAGGTTTTTTTTTTCATCAGGGAGGAAGAGATGTCATAGATGTTGGCCTTCTGTAGACATTGCGGGCCTAATCAACAAAACACTGAAGAAGGAGTGTGCCCACTTGATGACCCTCAATGACATGCTTTTCACCCTCTGAGAAATCAATGGCACACCAAAAGTTACCATCAAGAGCTTCAGAGCGAAACACTTAGTACTCATTCTGTAGTTAAGTGTAGCTGAAGCTTTTGGGGGTATCAGATGTCAGCCATAATTAGCAGATCATGTAAGAACAACTCAATGTATTGCATGTGTCAATTATAGTTGTAGTGGACTTTATGGAAAATTGATAAATGATGGTGACCTGATCATCCCATCAACCATCTTTCTACTTAACAAACTCAAACATCTTGTTCTATTAATCAATATTCATGATATTATTTCCAGTTGAAATGGTGTATTTCCAAATGCTATTCAGTATGTGTAAGTGAAGTAAAACTGAAGTGAAAGGGACATTAGAACCAAGTATGACCCATTTAACCCATTCAAGTGCAGACACATAGCAGTGAATAAACACACTGTGAACACACACCAGGAGCAGTGAGCAGCCATAGCTGCGGCGCTCGGGGAGCTGTGGGGAACTGGTGACTTTCTCAAGGCCTTCACAGTAAAGGTTGACACAGGAGGGAGAGAGTTTCAACACTCATGCCACCTTCATCTGCCAGTAGAGTTGGGGTCTTGGGGATCAAACCGGCGACCTTTTGACCTCTAGTCAATCACCTTATCCACTTGGCCATGACTGCCTGAAGAATGTGAACAATGTGAAGAATGTTATCCTTATACATTCAAATAAAAAAGCTGTGAACAAACAGAATGCTATGTAATATAATTCGAATAAACCTACTACTTCAAACAAAAATCAGAATTTCACAACACAACTGATTTATTTGGTCACAGAATATGCTCCTTTTACACAGTAGAGTAGTCTAACAGTTGTTGAATACTTTCTGAATCAAAAAGTAGTACCTAGAGTGCAGAATGTGGTTTTAGAATGTAACTAAAGTGTTGCTATTGTCAGTTAAAAAGGCATCATAGAGTTCTATAGCGTGTATTGATAGAATTTCTTCTAGAATAGCAGTCTAGAATTTTGGCTTGTTGGCTCATCCTGTGGTCAAATCCAAACATAGAATTTTGGGATTAGTTTCACACACACACACGCACACACACATGCACACGCGCACACGCACACACACACACACACACACACACACACACACAAATAAAAATAAATAAATAATTAATTAAAACATAATGTGTACTCCGGATTGTACTCCTCTCTTTTATCTGTCAAGGGTCTTTAGTTTGTAAATGTGTGTCGCGTATAAGATTGTATAAGCTACCTGTCCTGCTCTGATGGTTGGACCGAAAAGCAGGTTTGTACTAAGTCAAATAGAAGAAGGATTGGACCTGCTTTTAAGAGCATCTGATAACAGGATATTTTATGGGGGTATTATGTCGAGATTGACTTCTCCTGAAACATGTTAATCACACAATCTTTAAAGGTGCTCTCCAAACACCTACTTTGCATAGGGTCGAATTCTGTTAAGAAAGTAAGTTTACTTGTTCAGCCATGATCTTTACTCTATGAAATTTGATGCAGTCTGTGATCTGTGAAAATTCCAAAAAGCTGCAGAATGCATATTTATTCTCCAGCAGACAATGGCAAACTTTGTGATTGTGCTGACATTTCAGAACAAAGCCCTACAAGAGCCCATAAATCCATTTGTGTCGCAAATGCAAATGCATATTTTGCCATTTCCGCAATGCCTATAATCAGAGCGCTTTCACATTTAAATCGATGGCAGGATTTGAAATGGATTTTTTTCTTATCACGGAGCTTTGTTTGCTATTGAGGCTAAATAAAACAGGAAGATGCAAGACTGGGCAAAATAAATGGTTAGATTTCATTATAGATGCTTTGCATAATCTAAATCTTTAATTTCTACAGGGGTTGATGATGGGCAGTGAAAGTGAGTCTGGACTTGCTTTGTAGTTAATCTAGCTTTGGAACTGATAGATACAAGCACCACACCATGTTGAGAGGAATCAGAATAGGTTTAGTCACAACATTGTGCTACTTGAAGAAAAACTGCAAATCAACTTCAAATTTATATTCAGCAGAGAGCTCTGTGGCCCTCACCAAAAAATCATGTCTTCTGTTCTGAACTGCTTTTGATCACGTTGATTAATAGTGGAATGTGCGGAGGAGTTTAAATGTGTCACTCTAGGCTACACAAACTTTACCATGAAACTTCTAAAATGAAGGTGTATTCAAACACATTTAATAATACATCAGAATTATTGTATCTGTCAACACACAGCCAATATGGCCTGGTGCAATACAATTCTGGATTAAAATTGCTAGCAAAATAGAACATATGGTAATCAAGGTATTTGTGTTTAATTCGAATTTACTTCTGCATGTTATAATATCATTGTAATTTATTTGGTTTACAAGAAGGATTCCAAAAATGTTTACTCCACTTTAGACTTCAAAAATGTACAAAGTGGCTAGCTACAAACACAAAGCTGCATTTTACAACACTGAAGAGGACCAGAATGAAATTAAAAATAATTTTACAATTTTTTAACAGCCTAATCTAACCCTAACCCTTCTATTAGCATTTACTTTTTAACTGCCGCTTTGTTACAAATTGCTTTCCTGACACAGACATGATCATGCAGGAATTCCATCAGAACAACCAATCACCGGTGGGGCTCGTCAGAATCAGTTGACAAAAGATTCTGTGGCCAAGAATTCACTGACTACTTTTCCAATTCCTTTCAATTACATGGTCATGAATGATTGAAGGATGTGACCTCTTTTACCAGTCTATCCTTTCATATCTGAAGATGCCGCAGCCCCAGTGCTAAGTCACAACCCACCTACTATTGACCCTCCCTCAGGCTTCGCTTCTGCCTCTTTGGGCTCCCTCTTGCTTTCTCTGTGTTCTTAGTTGCAAGAATGCATCTTGCACCAATTGCAGATTCACAGCCCCAGACAGAAATACCCTCCTGTCAGATCCATCAGTTTTGTACTAACCACAGTAGTCGCCTCACAGAAGTGTACACCTTGGCAGCCCCTGCAAAGACTGGAAGCTCAAAAGTCTGCTCATATTTTCATTTTAAAAACTTTCAGTTTCAAGAACCAATGTTGATTCACAAGTTTGCATGGTGTGTTTGGCATCCAAAGCTATAAACAACATGTCAGCTTCTGTGTTCTTTCCCCCAAATAGCAGAATAAGAGGGAGATTTGTATTTTTTTGCCTATGGGGTTTACTACTGAGTTTTATGTGCCATTTCCCATTGCTTCATTTGCAAGAATTTACAGTCACACATTCTGAGCCTGAAGGTTGATGAAAGATAGTTGATGCAGGGTTTATGATGGGTCATTTTGCAAATCCGCATTTTGAAACATTCTCCAACAGCCTGCAAGGGGTAGCCATAAGCTTTTAAACATGCTGTCAGAAGCAATATGCCGTTACAAAATCCCTTTCTTGCTCCATCTGTAAGATGATTTTATAGCAAATCCACAGAAGACCTGTCCCTGACCATCAACACCTCCAGCCTGGTCAAAAGTGCCTGTTCTGTCTGAAAACACTAAAGAAAAAACATCTATCTTAAGCCTGCCTGGTGACCTACTATTAGTGTGCAGTGGAAGCCTCCAATGGTATCAGAGCCTGGCATGGAAACCGCTTAGCTGGTGACAAAAAAACTCTGCAGCAGGTAGTGAAAATAGCCCAACGTATTACAGGGACCTCTGTTCCTGTCATTTAGGATATTCAAAAGAAACATGACCGGCTTTGAGCGCAAAACATTCTTAAGGACACTAATATTAATGTCAATAATGTCAATATTAATAATCCACAAATTGTAAATTGGCGGGTTCAACGTTCCAAGGATATAGTGGTGGCTATTCGTCCAATCTCTTAACTAATAGCCATGACTCCTCCATGATGCCCTGAGCGAAATCAATGATATACAGACAAAACTTTTGGTCTTTAAAAAAAGGTGTCTGAAGGTGTTGCCACATAATGCAGCAAATTTTATGTGACTTCTTCAAAGCAAACAAATGCTCCAAGTGGGAAAACTTGTAGAAGAGCCCTCAAATCCAGCAAGGATAAAGTTTGTCAGAGAACGCGGTTTGTGCTTGCTGTGGGCAGGATGTGAGGACATTAGATTGATCTTTAAAAGCCAGGCCTCGCGTGGCACAGAAATCAATAGTAATCTGCAGCGCCAGTCACCATCGTTTTCCTGAGTACAGTACAGAGTCCATTTGTTTCCCAAACCAGCATGTTCAATCATCCAGATTGTTCATTCTGATGTTTTTCTTAGAAACGCAGAGTAATCATATTTTTCAAAAACACACATTTAACCATTATTTCCTTGTTGTCAGTCAGATTACATTTCTTTCCAGAGTTAGTTTTTCCTTCATGGACTCCAGGCAGACTGTTAAGCAATATCTTCAGAGTGTTTACTGCAGTTATGTCGCTGATTTCTTTACAGCCAACCAAGGTCCTTGTAGTTGCCTTTGATTTATTATTGGGTGCTTTAAGCAAGAAAAAAAAAAACAAAAAAACATTCATATGAACTACTATTCAACTACTACTTTCAGCCCTGTCCTTGAAGCATAAACAGATAAGTAAATTCCTGGCATGAGTAAAATGTAAGTGAAATTCACAAATATATACTGTCAAATCTTTTAACCAAACCAAATTAAATTTAACAGTTTTACCATTGTTTCTGTGCATTGTGTGCCAACTTTAAATTTATTATGCTGTATAGCTTCTGCCACCCCTCATACATACACAGGAGACTGACCACTGATGGAGAATTAACAGTGTTAATCAGATATCCACAGCAGGATGAGCAGTATAAGAGCAATATGCAAATCACTCACTTGTTTTATGATGGTTCCGATAATGTATAGAAAAAAGTAAAAAATTTAAAAAAAGGTAAAAAAAAGTAAGCTCTTTCTTTTAGATTCCAGAGGTATTAGCATCACTCAGGGAACCTCTCAGAATGCTACAGGTGAGCTTCCAATGGTGAGCATGTACCACCAGGCTTGAGCGAGGGAGCACATTGGCTATAGTGAGCTCAAGCCGACAATTGAGATCACATACCCACTGGAACACAGCCATGGAAGCTTTCCAGATCTGGTGAAGATGCGCAGCACGGTAAGTAGCTGGAGTAAATAACTCACAAAGCAAACAATAGTGAGCCAGTGAGGGAGTCCATGAAGTAACACGGGGGAAACATTGACAATGGACCAGGAACTGATGGAAGTTGTAGTTTACATAGGGAACCTTAGTGACGGTGATTGGATAATGAAGTGACTGTTTCCAGTTTGTGCAGTTTTTTTTTTTGCTCTTATGCTTTGTTTCAACTTTTGTAATCCCACGCAAAGCTCTTACCCTGTAACCAAATTACACACTTATTCCCTTACGAAGGTCACCAGGGTCCATCTCCAGTGCACTTCAGTGAAAGGGTGGAGGTATATCCTGCACATGTCGCCAGTCCATCACAGGGAAGCACACGCATTCACTCACAGGTAGCGGGCGATCCTCGAACTGGCAAACTTACAACGGCACAGTGCTGCCCACGGTGCCTTACTCTAACTAACTGGCCAAGCCCAGCCTCTGAAAAACAACCCCACACCATGGTCTCCCTCCACCATATTTCCTACATTTCAGTGGCACATACTCCGGGATGGAATGAACAGATATACCCCCCTCAGTACTCCTGATACTTGAGACAACAGATGTCCACCACTTCTCATACCACTACTCTCCTACTTCTACTTGCCTTGGAGAAGTGAGAGAACGAAATCCACCTAAATTTGATCATCCTCATAGGTGACATTGGAAAGAGATAGCACCAAGAGGTCATTGGTTCTGGTGAGAATTATGGACAAGAAGAGTGAGCTTGCTCAAACTGGAAGCTTGCTGATTAAATCAGCAGACTTGGCATGAGACCTCTTGCAGAATAAAAGTTCTATGATTTTCTGCTTAGCAATATTCGCAGATCCTATACTGCTAAACAGATTGAGGGGTCTCTTGATGGGCCTCTCTCTTGCATAGTTGTTCTGTTACAGCGATGAAATTTTAGAGCAACAAGAAGAGGATCCACCCACCAGAGTACCAAAGTCAGCAAGAAACACAAAATCTGTGGAGAAAACATGCTGGAATTCACGGAACCCCTCAAAGCAGCACATTCTTTCACAACATACTTTCTTTTGTATACTTTCTTTTTCATACTTTCTCACATTTTTTTGTAAGTTCAAAAAGTAACTATACAAAGATACAGCCATTCATTTCAGTCATTTAGTGTTTTCTCTGTGAAAGGATAATGCATTGTGATTGGTACTATTCCCATAATGTTCCGTATGTAATCATGAAATCATTGATCAAAAAGCTCAAAATAGCAAAACGATTTGCTGCCTCTTTGAAAAAAAAACAAAAAAAAAAACATCTCTGCTCAGTGCCCAAAGTGACTCTATGTGAAGCATGTTCTCATTTCTCTTTTCTCCCACTGGACTCATGCAACTGATCAATGGATGTCATTACATCTGTCCACTTGGGACGTCCTCGAAGGCAACAGATACTCTGTCTAAGAGTCGTCAGATGGGTCTCATTCATCCGGCAGGTGATTATGTGCCTCTAGAGCTGATATGGTATTGATCAGGGGTCAGAGAGCCATGAGACAGTCTTATACATTTTCTAACCCACTTTGATACCTCAGTGTAATCTATATGACAGAGAGTAATCTCCTTTGCCGACTTTCTAACTTAACCCAAAACGTAGAAGGTGAACATGGGAGATGATTTATAAGAGCAGAGCACAAATGAAATGGACTGAAAGAACAATCGAACAAGGATATGGTGAAAGACTGATAGGGCTGAGGTGCAGCAATTGGTTGGTGATGAGAAACTGGCAGATGAAAGAAACTAATTGAAAGAAGATAGAAGGGAAGAGGTTTCAGCCTCTTCATTGCAACACTTTCCTTCCTTGTCTTACAACCTGTGTCAGTCTTGTTACCCAAGTACGCATTTAACCCACAGTGAAAAGAGCAAACATCATGACTTGCTAGCTATCGAATGACATGCAATAAAATCAACCAATAGATAATGTGTGGAATGTGTTGAAACCCTCCATAAATGTAATTAGATACACAAATCATGTTGATGGCAGAGATTGTAGCTAGTTAACATAAATGTAATAGCAATTATAGCTATTAGTAACTACATTTGTTAATATTTATTATTTATCATTCTGCCATCTTGTGATTGGTCCAAAAGAAACTGCACTTACATAAGATTCTAACATTTAAACGTTTTGCCTATTTGCCTGTCTGATTCAGTAGGAAGTACTGAATTCATTTTGGCCTATGTGCAAACAATATGGTTTTGTCCGGTCATCGTTAATTTCAAAATAACAAAAGGACTCTGAGGACTCAAAAAAGAACTATAATGCAGTGGTTAACATTGTGAAATAGTCACGGGACAATTCTCTAATGTTAGCCAATGCAGTATGAGCTGGAAACTGAAAAGATTAGTTCTTTTTCCGAATCCTCAGTCAATTTTTGTAGTAAACAATTATTTGAAGTAAACAAGTGACAACTTTCTTCCATGGACTTTCAGGTATGTTGAAGGCCAGGTATTATAAAAAGAAAAAAACAGGTTGAACAAAAATAATTTGTCACAAAAAAAACTATTTTGAAGGTAAGTTATTAAAGCAATTTGTAAAATAGCTTAAAAATGCTCCAAAAAAACAGACGAAAATGATAGAGATGTACCCAATCACAATGCATGGATTGCATTTGTTGAAGTGTGGTTCGCTTTATTTTCATATTTTATGATGTTGTGTTTATAGCTACTACTAATATGTTTATTAATATGTATTAAAATTAATACATAATTTTTTTGAATAAACACGTTACCAATTAACACATTATTGTTATCTCTTGGGAGAATAGACAAAAAAGACTCATAAAAAAAGGTTGAATTGACATTACACCCAAGTACTTTGATCGCAGAAGATGACCTGATTTTAGCCCAAAAAAAAAAAACACTGGTTGCATCACAACAACTGGATTCCCTCTAGTAGCCAAATAAAAATACTTCATGTCCAATTTCCTATGAGAATCTGAGGAATTTCTATGTGGTCAACACTGAGTGCATTGGATTCTTAACTGTGGCTGATATTTCCTTCTGAGGTATGGATTCGCAATAGGTCAAACATGGGGATTTATTCAGCAGCAGAAGCTTCCAGTTGTGATAGGCATTCCAAGGTGTGATAGCAAGTGCTAATGAGTAGGAAGCAGAAACAACATGTGATCCAGCAACTGTTAAATGTTAAATAGTGTCTCCTGCCCTTACTGCATCAACTGTTAACCCCCCAGGCCGTTAGATAAAGGTAATTAGGTATTGATTACTCTGCTAATCCAACATCCACTCCTGCTTCAAGAGAGCTGCTTTCTGCACAGAAGAATCTTTGGTGGTTTACAAAGGAGAGGAGTGAGTGAGGACACATTTAATTTTTCACCTCACATCTTCTCATTTTAAACCTTAAATTAGCTTTGGGTCACTGATGTTAAAAAAAGTTTCATTTCTATGGGTAAATCTCTCGGTGAGGTATAATGGTGTAATTATCTAAAGCGCTTGCAGATTTTCTCTTCGCTAAGGTTTAATTAAATCCCTATCAGCATATTGTAAAATCATAATGGAATATATAAATACAGAAAGGAGCACTGATAAGAGAAACTGAGCTTTGAACGACAAAGTCAAGACAAGGTCAGTGTGTTCGCTAGACTAGATTTGTCAAGATGTGAAGTAAAGTTTGACAGTGTTCCTAACTGTGTTCTTCATAAAGTAGCAATCCAAGTGGGATTAACAAAGTCTTTACATAGATAAGAAGCATGTTCTTATAAAATAAAATAATAAAAAAAAATCCAAAGTCAGCCTAAAGTTATGTTATAATGACTTTAACATTGGAAGAAAGCAAACTGAAAAATGTTTCAACGTCCAAACCACTCACTTGATCTTTTCTACCATTCGTTTTGGCGGTTCATTCACAGACACTAAAAAGTATTTACATATATAATTTTCTTCAGTAGCTACGACCACATCCATGGCCAGTCGTGTAAAAATCAAGCACCCTAGGCATGAGATGAATGAGCCAGTATTAGGGGTTTTGTGAATTCCAATATGGTACTGTGATATCACCCACATTTGCAACAAGTGAAGTCTTGAGATCTCCCCACTGCATGTACAACTAAATTGTATTATTAGTCAATATGTTGCAATAAGTAAATTTTATTAATTTCAATTTAATTGTTGCACCAAGTACAACATAGAAGTGTGGGATGCAGTGGTGTAGGTGTCATATCAAAATGAAGAAACTTTAAGACCAAACAATGAACATGGATTTGAACAGTGGACAGTGGAGCCTCTAACTCTAGGCCCGTAAATAATAAGGTCCACAAGCTTCTAAAAGTTAATCTAGAAATGATTTGTGTGTGTGTGCACGCGTGTGTGTGTAGGGAGGTTCTCTTTATTGTGAAGGAGCAACACTTTTGATTATTTACTTGCTGTGATTTGCTGTAATTGTGACTTAGAAATTTGTAAAACATCTTTAAATATTCTTAACACAGAGTTTCAGCAAGTTCCAGAAACTTGTAGATACT
Organism: Danionella cerebrum; assembly: GCA_007224835.1. Taxonomy (NCBI): domain Eukaryota; kingdom Metazoa; phylum Chordata; class Actinopteri; order Cypriniformes; family Danionidae; genus Danionella; species Danionella cerebrum. Next base: position 129,714 of record SRMA01026844.1, on the reverse strand, counting down.
TGCCATAAAGGATGCTGCTGCATTCAACAGGCTTACCCCTTTTACAGCCAGGTTACACTACCTCATGCTGTGCTAAACTTCATTTTCAACAGACACCAGGAAACCTCTTCTTCTCTTTTACCCCAGATGCCTAAACAGACATCAACAGCATGGTGACAACCTTTCACTCCATTTACATTGAAGTAAATTTACATTTATCCAAAGTGATAAAGAATGAAACATTGAAAGTATGTTTTTTTTTTTATTTGTCAGGTCTTGCTTTCCCTAGGATTTGAGCCCACAGCGGTTGAGTTGTTAGCGCAATGCTCTACCAACTGAGCCACAGGAAAGCTATACATTTTATTTATTGTCCATACAGAGTTCCATATATATGTTTTTCCTTCCATAACTCCATTTTGATGAATTTGAGTAAAAATGTGTTTTCTTTAGCACAAAATGGTTTGAGTGAAATCTATTCCCGGTTCATTAAGCACCTAAAAGTCACACAGATATAAACAGTGACTTAAATATTAAAAATATTTATTTATTTATTTTACTCTATGGGTTTTTTTCTTCAAAAAAGGCTATGAATCCAAGGAATCAATATAAATGTTTATATACTATAACAAACAACTTCGATATTGAATCAAGAGGATGGTTCCAGAATAGATCGATAAAACAATGTCAAAACCCACATGCAGCTATTGGACTCTCTGCTCTGAACCGCAGAGTTATCTGCAACCCGGTCAAGTGATTCTGCGTCTCGCAGTATCTCCTTTCGTCTTCCGATGACTCTGGGGTGTCTCTGCTGGATTTCATTGACTGTGATCAGCTGGAAAATGGCCTGATTCTGTTCCGCCTTCGTGGAAAGATTATAAAACGATTCAAAACTTTTGATAGCCAGAATTTTTCCACCTCCTCAGCACCTCATCTTCTTGTGCAGTGTTCTGTGTAATGGACATATGGCATTTTGTAAAAAAAAAAAAAAAAAAAAAAAAAATATATATATATATATATATATATATATATATATATATATATATATATATATATATATATATATATATATATATATATATATATATATATATACACCACTGAACAATGACTTCAGATATATTTTCATGCTTCTGCAGAAAGCTTCATACTTTTAGAATTAACCAGATAATGTTTATCAAGTTAACATATTCCTCCAAATAAGAAACAATTATGAATTCATTTCAGTTCATTTTGGGAATTTTTTATAGGATGTTTTAGGAGGAGCAATAGGGGCGTGCCATCAGTGTTCCCAGTCAAACCATATCCACCCCACTACTATTTAAGCCAGTCTATCATTGTCCTATTTGACTTCTTCTGCACTTCACCCGTTCTTTCTCTCAAACACGTGCTCGCTGGGGGTATAACATGAATATGATTTGTGACCTTGTACATTCAGCTTATATTCAGTCCACTAAGAGATGGAAAGCACTTCTGAGTTCTTCTGTCAATCCTTGTTTATTTCTTTACCCATTGATTCAGTGTACTGGGACATTATCTCTTCCAAACATTCTAAATTGATTAAGGTTTTAAGTAAAATTACTCTTTTTTATTTCTTGCTGTCTTCATTAATTAGTTTATGAGACCGGTTTTGTCTCATAATACAAAACTCTAGAGAAATGTATGCAAACTTTAAATAAAACATAAAGAAACTTTCAAAATTAAGCAAATAACTGCGTCTGTTTGAAGCTTTATTTATCCCATCACCAGTTTTCTACTGATGGGCAAGTGAGTGATATGCCTCACTGGTTCCACAGAGGGTGAGGCATATATTTGGGATCATATTAGGTGGAAACCCTCCTTCCCTGCCAACATCTTCTCTAGAAGGCTTAAAAGTGTACCCAGTGTCCCAGGTTTACCACCCTTCCTTCCATACCCTATATGTCCTTGGCAAGCCAGACATTAATTTAACCTTTAAATATATTGCAAAAAGTGCTGGTTCTCTTTCATTACAATAAAACAAACTGAATAAAAGTGAGGAATACCGGGAGATGACTGAAAGCCTGATTACATTTAAATCACTACTCATTTCTTTAATACTAAATGAACAAATTACTCTTTTGGGTGAAATATCTCATTTTTATTACAAAAACAAAGCCACATGATTTGAATTTGTATAAATATATCTTCATAAACAAGCATACACATAGATGCAAACTTTCCAGTTATAACCTCATTTTGTTTTTGTTGAATAACCTTCATAAAACCCAAATCCTACAAAACCATTACAAGAAAGATGTAGGCACCTTAAAGAATTCCTTAATTAGCTTTGACCCTTAAATTAAACAGCTTGTGTTCGTCCGTGATAAGGGACACATGGTATAGGGCCTGTTTTGAATCACACTGCACAGGGTTTCTTTATTTATATGTTTTATGAAGGCAGATATGACCTCTTTGATATAGTACGAATACAAAAGGGCATGATTATGCAAGGAAAGCAAACTGCAGATTCTCACTGGAAATTTTGTAGGAATTCAGCCTTCCCTCCACACATGAACAGCAAGAGAAGCCTAATCCTTTTTCTTTCTAGACAACCTGCCAATCCGAGATTGAGGAGAGGACTGATTACGTTTTTAAAACTAACCTACTATGTATACATGATAAAAAAATTTGGGGTCACATGATGCTAACCATTTTCCAGCGAAGTCCACTCATCTGTGTGTCGGTGATTTGCATGTCACTGTCTGATCATGGTGTTGACTTGGTGTTGGATACACTATTGTGCCATGTTGTTTTGTGAACCACACAGAGGTAAAAGTAAATGACGCTGCTTCTCAGAGGCTGGACATTTTTAGTTTTCATCTGTTTTCTCAAAAAGTCTTGAGATGCGAATTGAACAATCCATGGCTTATCCATTCACTAGCCATCCGGAGCTTTCCGCAGCCATTGGTAGAACTGTTGCTGGAACTGAACGTGCCATTTGACGTTAGCTTGAACGATCTCGATGGATCGAGCAAAGGCTGGAGCCGACTCTCCTGCACTGGTCAGGATGAACTCCTTGAGCTGAAAACAAACAAATGAAGATGTTTCATTACCATTTACACAACAGAGGTTCTACTAGTGACACCTTGCTCTCAGACAAATAAACAGCATCTGAACATACTTTAATTAAAAGGCAAATGTCCAATGTATAATTTTCCAGATAGTAGCGAAGCTTGTGGATGTTGTTGTGGGAGTAAGAAGAATTTTTTTTTGCTGTTTTAGTCATTTGATTGAAAGAATCAGGAGAAACATGTGTTTTGTACAATAGAGAAGGCATTTGACCATGTGAAGTCCTCTGTTGAGGGCTATTTGGTGTCTTTCTGCCCAGATCAGGAGCTTGTTGTCCAGAAATTCAGAACTTTACCAGTGCATGTGGGACACCAGCAGGGCTGTCCTTTTTCACTAGTTTGTGTCATTATTTCAGAGTATCCAAAAAGTGTCCGGGACTAGAGGGTGCAATTTACTGTCATAGTGAACAAAAAGCTGAATCTAAAGGCAAAGCTCTGAATGTACTGGTAAATCACAATAGTCATGAGGGTTAAATAATTTTATTGTGCAAGGAGGACCCTTTTTTAGAGATAGCATGACTAAAGGCCTCTTTACCACTCTGAATTGAGATTCACACAAATTTTTTAATGGCTTCACAGCATGGTGCTTTTCATCTTCATCAAGGAAATATTGATGCAATGATGCTGCCTGCCAGAAGATGGCATTTGCTCTACAACAGAGGTTCACCGCGCCAAACTGGGAAGCAAGGAAGAAGAATAGCAAGAAGAGGACAACAGATGTTGAGCGGTTTATACTGTTGGTGGCTGACCACAGGGAGCTGTTTGTTAAAAATGTGTAGAAAAGAGAGGATTTTTGGTGAACCATTTCTTTCCTGTTTCCTGTACAAAGTCGATATGAAAATGTGGGATGACTTCTTCTTCAGGGTCTTCAAAAGACCCAGCTCTCATTGGTCATTCTCCTTGAGAAAAATGAATCCAAAAAATCACTCCGAATCTCTTTTTCATTGGCACCACCCATTTCGGTCAGATGTGTGATGTCAAATGGGCGATCATCAATTCATATCGAGGCAGGTCGGAGCACGAAACTTTGCAACGAATATTTGGTTCGATGTGTAGAGGCCTTAACAATGCCACTCAGAAGGGAAGGCTCCTCCTCCACAATGAGAGGTGCCAGCTGAGATTGCTCTGGCATATATTTCAGAGGATCAGGAGTTCTGGGTATGTCCTGGAGGGGAAAGGTCTTGGGGATGCCCCAAGATATACTATAGAGATTGTTTATCTTGGCACCCTCAGTATTTAGATCTGGGATAAGTGGCTGGTGAGAAGGACGTCTAGCCTTCCTTGCTTATACTACTTCAGTTCTTATGAACAGGCAATGAATAAAGCAGATAAATAGATTAAATGTAAGCTTGTTTTGCTGCCAAAGATGGTTTGCAGCACAGCAGTTTCATTTTAAACTTGATTTGGAAACTGTATAAATGCTGCACTCCTTCATCCGCAGAAACTTGTGTTCAGTTTTTTAATATACCAATATACCAGGCAAAAAGAGTTTTTCATAGAAAATATATCACATAGACCTGAAACAGGTAGTCTGTGGATGAAGAGTTCCAGCAGCAGCTGATAGTCAGTAGCAGGATGCTAACTATGCTAATCCTTTGCTTAAGAAACCATGGTGGGCGTTATATTCTCCCAGTGTAAATGCAAAACTGAGAGGGTGAATCAGCTGAATGCGAAAGTGCAGCATTGCAGAAAGAAGTAGGAGCAACCATCTAAGTCCTCTGGGACCAGCGCTGAATTAATCTGAATACGTGAAGATACTTTATGTTTTTCTGTAACGAGGTTGAGATTTTACTAAAAACAAATAACCCCAGGAAACAGTTCAAGACTTTTATTTACACTCAGAATTGTATTGTTCATTCTCACCTCATTCAGCTCAACTTCAGTGTTTAGGAACTCAGTCACTCCACCTATTAACTTTGAGTTCATAAACAAAGCTTCTCCATACCTGCAGAAAGGACATAAACCCACTGTTATCAAAAAAAAAAAAAAACTCATGAAATACACACAAGTTTAAACTATGCGCAAATTCTGACGTGTCACTGAGCTAATCATATAACACTTTGGCAATGACAAGTGATCAATTCGACAAATCTCTTGTTTAAAGAGTTCATTAACAGGATTTCTTTAAAAAAAATCTAGGTACTGTCCCTAGATGTCAAATTATATTCTTATAGTGATTTTTTTTTTTTGTTACATCAAAAAAATTCTTCACCCAGGTTTCTGGAAGTGAATCGGGGTCTCACTTTCAGTGTGTCTCTCCAGCTGGACAGTGGTTTAATATACAATATAACTCCCTTAACCAATGCTATTTTTAAAACAAAAACATTAATGCATGTGATAATAATTAGAAAGAATAAGCAAGTATTCAAATCTTTTGTTGTTTACCATTTTATGGTAGATATTTTAGTTTCGACTTAAATTGTAGTTTCTGTACGTTCCCTATGCAGAGGTTTATCTTAAGCTGCCAGCCTTTCAGCCACACCGAAACAAAGTTGTGTGCATCTGAAAACCAAGGGAATTTATGTAACAATTGCGTTACACACATGCAATACAATGATTTAGTCAGCTTCCAATAAAATCCTGTGGTTAGGGCTCTTCTTTCCCATATTTGTTTGACATAAGCAGTAAAACAATGAAAAATAAAGATAAAAAAAAACGGATGTGGTCTTCCAAACACTGGCTTGCTCTCTAATTTCTTTAATTTTAATGATTTGTTTTGTCAACACTATTAAATATAATTTAATGAAGCTGCGGTAACCTGGCATTCAGTATGTCCCACTTCTCTCTGAAATATCTCCATGCTAAATGCCTCCCCAGTGGATTGCGACCCACGTGTATGATGACATCAATCACATCCTGATCAGGTATCAGTTCTGAGCTCAGGGAGAGATTCAGCAGCCTGTGGACAAACATGAAACATTAACGAAACCAAATACAAATTAATAACCATCTTTCATAATATATTTAGAGTGATGTGAATATTAGTATTTACATTTCAGGAAATCATTTTGTTCTTATTTTTACTCATGCAAATGAGGTCACAAATTGTCTGGCCAATTCAGCAGTCAAGTTCTTTGAAATGTAATTAACCTGGACAAAAAAATAAATAAATAAAATAAAACCAAATTGACTTCAGTCAGAGCCATTTGCCTCAAATTTGTGCAAAATGTCAAGTAGATGGAAAAAGGGGGAAATTGGAAATGAGATGTTGCACTTAAAGACGCTGCCACGGTGCACAAGTTTTCAATTTGCAAGTACATGTGGGGTAATTGCCTTGGCCTAGTTTGGTTTCATCGAGTCACTTGTTTTATGAAGACTGTGAAGAGTATTGGCATATTGAAAAAGCTTTGATCTGTGTGCATACATTGGCTTCTGAGCTAACATGGCATTTCCTGATACCTTTAAGGTGGAAATAAAGAAAAATGTTAAAAGGTTTGCTCTGTAAAGTTTGCTGTCCTGCAAGGCTATAATCATACAAAACTGTGAATGTCATAAACTATTTCTTGTCCAACTCATTTCAAAAAGTGAAAAGTATATATTTTATCTATAGATGTACAGTAAGGCAGTTTAGGCAAATGCTAAGGGGGCATTAAAATTCTCTACACTAATCAAATGATAATGACAATGTTCCACATCTGAACATGATTCCTCAGACTATAAAATGGTATTTGATAGATGTTGCACTATGTATCTTCTTCCTTTTCCGAGACAAAACTATTGTTTAGTGTCCTAAGAATACTGAGCGATGTGTTAAAGATTCCCATAGGAATCAGTCTGTTGAGAGGGGTCACGCTGCTCTGTTTCTGGAGAGTTTCTCAGAGACTCCAAAAAGCAAACAAATGCAAGTGGATAAATGGAGACATCAAATCAGCAGAGAGTCCTAAGTGAATTGTTTCAAATATGTGTGGGACCTCATCTGTGCTGGACAGGGTGTAATCAGTCTCTATCCTTATTCTTCTCCTGAGTCAGCAGGATGTAAGCGATTTGTTGGAAAAAATGATAGAACCATCAGAGGAGTGACAAGAGCCCTGTGCTATAAGATTCTATGAAGGGGAACACACTGGAGAGAATTCAATCATAAGCTAAAACTCATTCTAAACTAATGAGTGAACTTGAAATACTGTGTGATTCTTAATGCTAAAAATGTGATTCAACCTTTGAGTTTAAGAGAGACGCAAAGATTATCTAAGATAATTTTTTTTGTTAGTTGATTGAAGTTTTTAGTTTTGGGAAAAGCACTTTTTCCAAAAGAAGTCTATTGTTCATATGTGTGCCAAACTCAAAGTGTGCCTGCTTGCCATGCATGCAGGTTTTAACCTCTGAGGTGTGGCTTATCTCCCAAAGCTCATCCAATCAAGAAAGGGCTTTAATGCCATCTCTGACCAGGGATCTCTAAAGCACACCTAATCTAACACAACGCCTATTTTTGGAGGAAAACCCTAAATGGAAAGGTTCTGGATATAAGAAATTACGTACTTTTTCTACTATTGTTGCAAGTTATTGCAATGCAACTACCTGAATAATTTTAGTTAGGTTAATCTAACAAATTAAGTGTAAACAAGAAACACATTTGCACATTCAAGCATTTATAGAACCATAGAAACTGAAGTTGTAAGTTTAAACATAGATTGGAAAATGGTTTCAAAATTGAAGATTTCTTCCTAAACAAGTCTTCCTAAAATTTCGCTAGTGATGTCAGAGAGTTAGCTGACCTGTTGAGCAGGAAGATATTGTCGCTGCAGGTTAAGGCCTCCAGAAGAATCTTCTTCTCAGAGACAGCAGTAGTTGAGTGAAACTTCATCCAGATGAACTCCCAAACGTCCTCATCCATGAGAGAAACACCGGTGCAGTACACAATGTCCCGCACGTTAGGAGGAATCCTGTAATTCAGGTTATCGAGAGTTTATGAGATGAGAGAAACGAATGAGACACACGTTTATGGTTGAAAATGGATTGAACAATTTCAATAGTGCTTAAAGATGTTTCAAAAAAGGAAAAGTGTTGAACCGAATGTCACAAATAAATAATGTTCCACACTCAGTTGGGGTTTGGAGTTTCACACAGCATCAATTTACTTTTGACTTCTTCCAGCCAATAATAATTTTGAACCTTCAACACAAGCTTTGTTATTTATATTTTTTTCAGACGTTTGACATGAATTCTGTCACAACATACAGTACTTTCTATGTAGCCCTGCAGTACATGTTGAATGTGAGAGCTAACATCTGTATATAAATCTGAAATGTTCCTGCAAGTATAAAGTAGAGCTATGCAGTGGGAAAAGGCTTCTCGGGCTGTGAAGCGGTGCATGTAATATCGGTTCAGGAAGAAGAAACAGCATTAAACCTCCGGAGGAGCTGCTCCGATAAAGTGACTGCACTTTTGATTTGCTCAAACAAAGCTCAATAAAGACCTGCTGATTCTGAATGAGCCGTCTGAGCCTTGGGGAGAATTCATTGTAGTAAAACTGAGAATGACACCTTCAGCAAGATTCAGAAAATCATAGAAATTGCAATGCATAATGAAATTAACAAATCTATGAAAGTGAGCTGCTTCATTTCATAGTCTGACAATGTTTGGCACTACCAGATGGCATTTTTCCCTGTATATGTCATAATCGACAGCTCAGATTTATTCTGTTATTCTGTTATAATATATTGAATTTTAAACGTTTAGTTATCTTTAGGTATCTGATTAGAGTCTAGACATATTGAAGTGTTTAGATATATTTGGATTTTTTTTGCCTTATTTGCTCTCTTGAGTGAGTGGTTTGATGTATTGAGCCTACAGCTCTTACATGGAGGTTTTCTGGCTCGATGCTGATCCCACGACTCTCCTTTTAGCTCATAAACTCTCCTGGGTCATTGCCGTGATACTATCATCACCTAAACCATAAAAAGACATAAAGGTCGAAGACATTTCTTTTTTAAGATGTGCTCATCCCTGAACATCAAACCGAGCAGAGGATCTTATCATCACAGCAGGACTAGAGGTCTTTCATAAGTGAGGACAGTGAAAGGCGTGTCTGTATAATATACACATCAGCTGTCAGGTTAATAGAACAAATGCAATTGAAAATTTAAACACAATTAAAAACTGATTTGAGAAGCCCCAAAAATATAACAGTATCTATATTTTTTTTTAAATTGAAATAGCTCCAAGTGTGCTCATCATTGCAAAATGCTACATTTGGTGTCAGAAATGAACTTTGGAACTACTTGTGTGAAGGACTTTGATGTGAAACAAGATGTGGAGAAAGTTTCTTGTGAATGTAAAACAAGAGTCAAGCTCGAGGGAGCAGAGGTTGGCGGACCAAAAGTTGGAAAAAGATAATTGCCACCGGAACAAAGCTTTCATCGTTTCGTTGAGCAGGTGAGAGCACTGGCAGTGGATATGGTGACACCAGGAGGACCATGCTTCAGTCAGGTGACGTAGATTGGGCTGTTCTTAAAGGAGCGTGCCAATGGTTTTTGTGGATAAAAAAATGGAAAACACATAAATTCTTGGAGAAAGCCAACTGAGAAGCTTTTCAAGCTCAGTTTGGGTTGCTGGCTGATGCTGGAAGTTGGCCAGCGAACCACAGGGCACAAGAATTGGCAATGTGCCTCAAGTAGGATGCTTTGAGAGATATGAATGCAATGCAATCGTAGGAGCGCTGAAACATTGTGTTGGACAGGTTGAACCAGGGTCCCTGAGCTTGGAACTGAGTAGCAGACGCTGACAACCAGGAGAGTGGCTGGAAGTGGTAGTCAGTGACATAAAGAGCCTTCCACGTCTGGCTTATGCTCACTTGCCAGCAGCCAGGAGTTAGCGAGAGATCAGTTCAAGCACTTGACTTCCAGAACTGCAGGACCTGAGGGAGCTGAGGGGTGGGTCTCAAGGGAATCTTGAGACTCTGGGACTAGCTGGTAAAATTTCAGCAGTATTTTGCATTCAGAGAGGATGACATGGGGTTAACGGATTTAGCTGAACATGCAATCAATACAGAGGAAGCAGTATTTATAAAAATATGTCTTCTGCATGATAATATGGTGCAGGGGGAAGACACAGATGCTGATTAGGTAGTTCAGGGGTTTAAAAACCAACTATGACCCCAATCGGAAGAGGTAGTTGTGCTGTCAACGACAACAAGGAGGTTATTTCTCATTTTTTTGGCTCTCTCTGTGTGCAGCTGTGTGTCAAAATAGCTGCTAGAGTGCTCATCTTTGCAGAATGCTACAATATTAATGCCACTTACGGCCTGTCAATGGCATTCATAATGAGGATGCGTCTAGCACAAAGAATTGTGTTAATTTTAGACACTTCTGGGTTTGGAGACAATAAGAAAGCTCACACTGGACTCCATGGGGTGATAATCATAGACCCACTGCAGAGACATTGAGAGTAAAAGAGGGAAATTGCTTTGCTGAGCAGGTCAATTGCTAGCTCAGTCCAAAGATCATTTATTTCAAATAAGTAAAATAGTTATAATAAACGAGCCACACAAGAAGTGCTCTTGTTTGTTATTTTTTGTACTAGTCATTGAATATAGCGTGTTAAAGGAGTTTATATGCAGTAGGAGGTGCAAATTAACATATTTTCATGAGTTTATAGTGGGAATATCATTAGCCTAACACACAAGAGGGTTAGCGTGTAAGTGTTTAGGCAAGCTATCCCCCTTGATGAACTATAAAACTGATAAGATCATAAAAGTAGATGGAAAATAACAATAGTGAAGACTAGATGGTGGGGAGAAGATGGAATGCTGTTAAATTGCCATTTGCGGGTAAAGGAGCAACTTATGTAGGGTTTGGAATGAGCTTCAAAGGAAGTAGCTGGCAAACAAACTAAATTAATCTTAAATAAGTTTGGTCAAATTTGATTTACAGTTTTTCGCGATTGCTTAAACACATTTCTTGAAACTATGCCTCGTATTCTCAAAACAGTAAACACAAATCCATAACGTCTCACCCAATTTCCCAAACATCCTATTTTCAGGTCAAAATGAAGCTGTACACTCAAAACCATTCACTCTTGCTGAAAAATCAAAATTTGCGTTCAGACATCACACACAAGGCCTCAAAAAGACTCACACTACAACATAGTCTTACACACTGGTGCAATAAATTAAAAACAATATTTCCAAAACGGGCAAGTTATGTTGCTTATGGTTCTTCCCCTCAAAAACAATTTCACATGATGAACAAAAAAGACAAAACCAATGTACACTGGCAAATTTTTACAGTACAACACATACACAAAAATTATTCCACCTCAGCATCCTGTCTTTGGTCTGGGTCAGGCCAGAGAACCTCATCCACGTCACAGGCTATATTGGCCCTAGCCAGGACGCGGGGGTAAAATCCTCTTGCATGCCTGATCCACCCCTGGCATGTATCTACTGTTATATCTAGGCAGGCTTCTTCCATGGCCTGGAGGAGGTGAACACGGACATAAGGCTCTCTGTCATACACTTTCCACCGCCATGCTGAAAAAAACTTGGGTTAATGGTAAACCAGTCACGAACCAGAACAGCATGATGGAAGCTGACATTATCCCAAACAACAATGTAGTGAGGCTGCTCTGGCTGTGCTGGTTCCCTGTAGTCCAGCTGGAACGTATGCTCTCTTAGACTATCGAGGAAAGCAAGGAGGAGCATTGTATTATAGGGTCCTAGAATGGCATGGCGGTGGAGTACCCCTCGTTGGCAGATGGCTGCGCACATAGTGACATCCCCTCCACGCTGACCAGGGACATTTACAATGGCCCGATGACCAATTCTGTTCCTCCCTCTTCTCCTCCTTTTGGTCAGGTTACGTAAAACCTGCCTCATCCACAAAGATAATTTGTGAAATAGAGCATTTCTCTATTACAGTAGCATAGTACAACAGTGTATGTGTTGTCACAGCATGAGTTCAGCACTCAAAGTTACTGTACAGAGCAGTCTTACTGCAAGAACATCTACCTGTTTTCCTCCCTGAAGGTTCTGATGATGGAGACAACAGTGAAGCGACTCAAATTTGGCTGTACTCGTTGCCCAGCCTCCCTCATAGTCATACCATGGACAAGAACATGGTCAACTATAGGGGCTCGAATTTCATCCGAGACTGCTTGTCTCCTTGCCCTTGCTCTTCCCCTTCCTTGTTGTCGTCCTCCTCCTCTGTCTCCTCCTCCTCCTTCTCCTTCACCATGTCCTCCTCCACTCCTTCCTTCTTCACCACGTCCTCTACCCCTTCTTCCTCCTCCTCCTCCTCCACCACGTCCTCCTCCTCTCCCTCCTTCTTCACCACGTTCTCTACCTCTACCTCTGCTTCTTCCTCCACTCTGGTGTCCCTGACCTCTTCCCTTACGTCTCTTTGGATCCATTGTTTCAAATCTGAATAAGTTGACTTTTGCCCCTTTTATCTATCCATCGAAGGTTCTGATTGGTGTGTGATAAATTTTGACTCCTAGTGTTTCCACTTGGTTAATTGTGTGCTTATTGAGCTCAAGCTGTGCTGTGTTAAGTTGACATTATTGAATGCTAGTGCTTTCTAAATGACCACATGGTGTAAGCACTGAGAAATGTAGGGATTTGTGTGTAGAGTTTTGCAGTAACAGTTCACCAAATATAACTCATGTGTCAAAGCAGGGAATAGTGTTTATAGTTTAGGGAAATGGGTGTGCGTTTTCAAAAAAGGCGTTATAGTTTTGAAATTTTAGTTCAAAAGACTGGGTATAGTGTTTTAGCAATTGAGAAAAACTGTAAATGCTGTATTTCTGATGTAAGCTTTGTTCTTTATGAAATAGAAACTTGAAGCTAGATGGTAATGATTTAATTTGTTTTAGTTGCTACAGTCAGCTTGTTTGTGGAATTTCATATACCTTGTACACACATAAACACAAGCCCAATGCTCTGTTTATTCTCCATTATGATCATTAGTGTCAGCCAGTGCTTTTGTCAATGTGATATTGCATACATGAACCTTGCTTCGGGCACCAGTGAAAACACATTAGACTTAAAAATGTGCGTTGCCATGGACACTTGGCTCAGAGTTCCTGCCGGATGAGTGTTGTCAGTTGCAAGCATTAAGCAATATTTACATATGTTTGTGTCTGTGAGCAACAATGTAAGGATGCTGCATTGGGTCACCTGTTCTTGTTGCTGGAGATCCAGTCTGAGATGAGGGACACAGCCTGATGGTGACAGTGTTTGTTTCCAAAACTGCAAGCCAGCATGATGACTTCTCTCTGCAGCTCTCTGAAAAGAAGATGAGCCCAGAGACCAAGAGGAGGGTAAGGATAAAGGGGAAATGAAGTACATATCCACTTGCTTTTACATTCCAGTGCCTCTGACTATTGACAGGTTTATGGCAGTGTATTTGCAATTGAAAAGAGATCAAATGCTGACTTACTCGGCCTGATATGGGGACGGAATGAAGGGTCCTTCAGGGGTAGTGGCTGGCCACCCCAACCGATGATACCTTGCTTCCACTTGCCTGAGAACGTAATTCTGGGAAACAACACAGCACCAAGTAAAATATAATTGCAAGTTATAAAAACATCTGCCAAAATGCAACAAAGGAAATTGCTTGTATTCTCCATTTCCACAAGAGTTAATAGTAGCTAAAATGAATAAAATTTTTACTATTTTATTATCCATTCAGCCAAGGGTGGCCCATTTGGTTAATGATCCTGCAGCTAGAACAATGTCACTAGTGTGACAGGCCAATTTTATTACTATTATTTATATTTACAGCGGCACAGTGTGTAGTATTGTGGCCTTCCATTTAAAAGATTGTCGGGTCGAGGCTCGCCGGTGAACTTCCTGGAAGGAGTTTGCATGTTCTCCCAGTGCTTGCATTGGGTTTTTTCCGGGTACTCCAGTTTCCCCAACAATCCCAAAAACATGCGGTTAGGTTAATTGAATAATCTAAAAATTCCCCTTAGGTGTGAATGTTGCCCTGTGATGGATTGGTGACCTGTCCAGGGTGCACCGCCACCTCTCGACCAATGTGTGTTAGAGATAGGCACTGGCAGACCACTGTGACCCCAAAAAAGGGAATAAGTGGGTTGGAAAATGAATGAATGAACGAATGAATTCATAAATTTTTATTTACTCGACTCGGAAAGCAGTCTAACTTCTGTGCATGTGACTGTATGGTTGCACTGTGACCATTCCAATTGTCAACAGTGCAATTCCCATTCCATTTATGAAAGAGTATACAGAATCCACTGAAAACAAAGTTTTCAATGAAATTAGGCAATAAAGTGTGGGTGATCTCCCTGGTGCATTGGGATAAAAGATTCCAGCTGGTGGCGTAATGGTAGGGCTTTAACATATTATCAGATTCCTTATTAATGTTGCAGACTGCAGTGGAATAAAAACTTAGTGACGGTCAAATTACAATTGTGTTTTGAAACTGTAGTAGACAGTAGTTTTGGTTTAGCACAATTTAGATACCTTTGTTTTAGGGACACAATGTAGCCAGAAGTTTTCAAGTTTTTAACATTTTATCTTTGTATATTATCTATGCTGCGCTATGATAAACAATTCTGAGAGAATTGGAAATTGAGCCTTTTCTTTAAGCTTGACCCATAACTCAACCAGCTAAACCAATAGTTAAATCAATCTAGAGTAATGATACTGTGTATGACTGGAGTGCCTCAAGAATCAGTTCTAATCTGTTTTGGTTTCTCTTTAAATAAACTACAATTAGTTCAGAGGCCTCACCAGAATAATAATACATTCCACCAACATTATCCTTGGTGCACTGGCTTTCTATAAGCTATTGTATTCATTATAATATACTGCTTCTAGCACTTAAAGCCTTGAATGGTCGAGCTCCAGCTAGAGGAACAGTTTGCTCTGACGTTATATTCTGACTTGATCTATTTGTTCACAAAGTGCGGGCTGTTAGTCGTGCCTAGAAACGTTCTCTTGAGAAGAAAGGGTGTTCACACGTGTAGCGCCAAAGCTTTGGAACAAACCCCCTGAGTACCTTCGGAGTTCCAACACACTCTTCAAGTTCATACTGTTTCTCTGTTATTCTAGTCTGGTTCCAAGTGGTGTTTGGTGATCAGTTCTCTTAACAGGGCCCGTAGTCGATCAGATTGACGTCCTTCTGTGGGGTGACATACCCTGATTGCTTTCCACCTCTCGGACAGAACTCTCTCTAAGTGGAATGCATGAGAATGGTCTGGCTGTGCATCCAGCACAACTGGCACTCTCGGACTATTGGATAGCACACGACACATGACATTCACTCTTTTTTTATTTTTGTTACTTTCAAATCCCTCACGTTCTTTCACTAGCACAAATGTGTCAACACAGTATTATTCAATGCAGAAATGAAATGTGAATATGCAGTAATTATTTTCTCTTAACCGTTCTATATTTTAATATTTAAGACCACCGTTTTAATCACAAGGAACACGTTCATATTATAGAAGTCAACCACATGATAGATTAAGGGAAAAGACTACAGTACAATATTTTGAACATTTATTTCAATCTGTACATTGACGGTACACTTTTAAAGTTTGGTGTCCACACTGTGCTTCAGGAATGGATAAAATCACGTGTTGTGTGCTATCTAATAGAGAGCCAGTCAGGACTGGTCCAATAGTAGGAGAGTGCCAGTCGGAGTGTCCAATAGTAGGCCAGTGCCAGTCGAAGTATGCCAGGGCCAGTCGAAAGTGCCAGTTAAAGTCTGTGGCCAGACAATCTTGGAATCCATGGCAATCTCCCCATGGGAGCATGGGCTTTCTTCCACACGTTCAAAAATGTATCAGGTTATTGATCATTCATACTGATCATAATATATGTATATTGTATTAGAACTATCAGAGTGAAACAATCACAACTATGATTCTAATTTGGTCTCTATAAAACAACTACTCAATTAACTTCTTAAATTCAGCCTTTTCTAAATACAGAATTTATTCTGAAAAGTATAATGTGTAATCTTTATAAGGTCCCTGAAGCTGCTTTCAGCAGATGTATAAAAGCACTATATAAATGAAGTCAGCCTAATTCTCTGTTTTAGTTCTTTACAATGTCTATGGTTCAATACGGAAATGTGAACCGATGTTTCATTTTTAATATTGGCAATGTGTATTATCATTTATGTTGACAGTTAAACTATTTGTTTACAGATGTGAACATGTACCGGTCAGAGAAATGTCTCTCTGGGTGTAAATATTTCATAAATGAGCAGTTCCCTCTAGTAAGCATCAAGCACTAGTTAAAGGGGCCAAACGTCTCAAGAAGCTTGTGTTTCATGTTTCACTCTAACCATGCCAAGTGAACATGCAAGACAGAAGTCTGAGGAGGCTCTGTCATAACACAATCTGCAATTTGTGGACAAATTTGTTCTTGAATTTAACATAGAAGGCAATGCAATCAAAAAAAAAAAAAAAAAAACAATTCACAAACATTGTTTCATAGGGGTGTGACAGTATATCGCACTACAAATTGTCACAATACGCATCATGGAGCTACTGGAAGAAATTGTCTAGGAGCTGAAGTGTATTGGCTTCTTGTAGTGATAGTGATTCTAGTCACTTCTAAAGCTTCTTTAACTTTATGTAATATTTACTAGAAGATAATTATCCTAACATTTTAAATGCGAAAGATTATACCATTAGCTCTCTCCATCACTTAAGAGTAAAAACTTGGCCTAATGGAAATATTGACACTGCCCCCTAGAGGATGGGTGGTATCAAATGCACATTTACAAATCAAACTAGACCCTATCCTTCTTAACTTTGTGGCCTCAAATGTTTCAAATTCCATTTTTCCAATGATGGTTTAAATCTTTAACTATAAAATCGTATCATTGACATAAAATGTATTGTATTGTGAGCAGAGTGTATCTTTACACCCCAATTGTTTAGCAATATTCAATTATATAAAGGAAACACATCAAATACGTGTTTTAAATATATTTTAGTAAAACTTGGTATTGTGTAAAAAAAAAAAAAAAAAAAATCCCGGGGGGTCAGAACCAAACAAGATAACAGGCATAGAAATAACAGGAACACGAACCTTGAGTACTGTTAAGCCTCTTAAAAAATTAATATATTTGACTGTATTTCTGTAAAACTACCAAAAATATGAGTTGATTAATATTTTATTTCTTGTCTGAAAAACAATACCAGAAATGAGTTGTGTCCAAAATTGTATAATGGAAGGTGTGAATGTACTGTGTTTATGTATGCCTGCACTCGCCATTCGCTGGCAGGGAAATGTGGCAGCAGGTAATGTCATGGCTAATTTAGCATGACTCCTCTCCTTCATGGCCTCTTACCGAGACGATTGAATGATCACAATTAGACCCTGCTATGCAGCAATTCAATTCTGAGCAGTGTGTGCTTGCTGGAAACCAGCAGATAAATGCTGCTGGAGGACAGTGTTTTTTTCCTGATTTCTGGTACTGTAGAGATGATCCAGAACGATTGGCAAGCTGTCACTGCATATCAAACACACAAGTATTCATATACGTTAAATTGTGTTTAAACTGGCTTCTGAACAGAAGACAAGACAGCTAACTAATAATCTCCAGCTGTTCCCTGTCTTCAGTTGCATCCTAAAGATCTACTGTGCATCAAAGTGAGCATAATGAAGCGGTGATATAGAGATGCTTTTAAATGCATCAGTCTCTGCTGTGATTAAAAGCTTGTCCATTACAGATGACTGGCAGAAGTGACTCATGCACAATGAAGGTTTGTGGGTAAGCTTGTGATTGATGATCTGAATAACAAAGGGATGGATATGAAAGCAGGCAGAAGAAGCCTGAGAATAAGAGTCGGACATTCTAGTCATTCTAGTCATCTAGACATATCCTCACAACCATCACCTCATTCTGTCTTTAAAACAGTAACAGTTTTGTTGTTGTTGTTGTTGTTGTTGTTGTTGTTGTTGTAAAATGCAGCAGCATAAATAACAATAAAGTCAATATTTGTTTCACTTTTAAATTGCATTGAATTGATGAGTTGATGCTGCCATGTTTAAATTAATGTTTGGCATCTCCTGATTACTACTATACAATTTGCTCTAGTAAACTATGTTTACATTTAAATATTTTTTTAGAACAAACCTACAATATTTTACACAATATTTCCACAAGAATCCTGAAAGTGTACAAAAAGTACAAAAATCTCCCCAAAAATTGTATAATGGAAATCAAAAGTGTTGACACAAAATAAAAATAAAAAATCCACCAAAAAAGCAAAGACTCAAAACTCAAAAGGTCAAAACAATGTGAAAATCTTATTACAAACCAGGTGAGCCTCTCCTAAACCTTATACACCCAAACACTTTTTGTTTTTGAAATTTTGAAAAGCACAAGCCATATACCAGGTCTTGTACTTTGAAGGGTTATCTCTTCTTTTTACTAATAAATTGCACTAATTTAGAGTCTGTAAAACAAAACTGAAAGACGATTGCACATTTTCTCACATTTTAATTTGAATGACATTAATTTCATAACTCTGAAATCAAAAATATTGAAAAATACTTTAATTTGGATGAAGAGCGGTTGTCTGGCAATATTTTCTAGAATGGGAAATAGTAATTTGATTGGTATTATGGCTCTTAGTGTCCTTCTGAAGGTACCAACGTCCTTTTTGTATGATACCTGAGAGAAGGGCGCAAGAACATTCACACGTTCCTAGCTAGTCAGGCTCCAGACCCCAAATCTGTAGAAGCCTTCACTTTATTTATTTGGAAACACCAGACTCCACTTTATTTATTTGGAGAGGATCTGGGAAGAGGAGTGGAACAAAATCCCTCCTGAGATGTTCTGACTTCTGAGATTGTCAGTAAGGTATATGCCATTAATACACACACACATATAGATATACTGTGGTACACAGAGATACGAATGCTTCGAGTTATGAAATGTTCGAGATACGAAAGGTCTCGCTGGAAATTTTTTGCTTCGAGATACGAAGAAAAATTTGAGATACAAACAACTACAAGCAGTTCTGCTCTATTTTCCAGTTGACGTCATGACATCACGCTGTGCTTCCGGGTCATGTCGTGTTGCGGATTCGGGTCCTGATATGCTTCAAAACACTTCAACAACACAGCGAAGCATTATGTATAGTTTACCAATAATGTGCTATAACAAATGTTAGAGTCAAGGTGTCGTAAAAGAAATAGCGTTTATAACGTGGAAAGTGCTGTTCTGTAGCGCAAGCTGGAGAAACCCTGTGACGCATTCTCAGAAGCGCCTCTCCATCTGTCTGCGCTTGTGCTTGAAACCATGTTGGTGTCAGCAATTCATGAAATATATTGAGAACTTTGATCCGTGGTGCCGTAATGTTTTCTGACATTAGTTCCACCTTCTCCAACACATCGCTTCACTCTCAAGGTAAGGTTTCACATTTGTGTACATATTACATAGTTTGTGTGTGTTTTTTCTGTTTTATTATCATTTATATGTAGATTTAAGGATTATATATATATATATAATCCTTTCTATGGATACTTTCTATGAAATGTGCCACATGGCTGATATTGTAGGTTGAATCTGATTAAAAAAACATTTTGATTTCGTTCCAGTTTTCCGTTTGGGTTTATGTCTGGAAACACTGAAGTGTAGTTTCGACTCACAGACAGACGAAGCTATCAGATCATTTTGTCCGTATCTGGCTGTGAGCCAAGAACTCTGTATGTATGTTTCTTATCACTCTAGCCAAGAGTAAAACAGGACAAGCTTAGGGTCAGACTCACGCTGAACAGGCTGTGGTCATCGGTGCGGTCCAGCAGTTTGTCCAGCTGGTATAGAGCTCGACTCGCAGCATGCCAGGGAAGAAACTCCATCTCCTGAGACAAATATGAGATCATCTGCAGCGGAATGCTCTGGGGCAAATAGCCCGCTCTGAAAGAAAAAAAAACAAAACAAAAGAGAACATTTTCTTATATTTCCCATTTTATAGACATTCTGTTAACATTTGATTGTATTCAGTTCATTTAGTTCCTCATTATTCTTTTAGAAGCACTTCCAGCCATTGTGTTTTGCGTAAGCAGACATGAGGGGCTGTAAGAAACAATAAAACAGCTTCTCCTGTTTGGCTACAGTCATGTTTGATTTGCATAAATCCATAAAACATAAGATATCTTCTAAAATGCAGACATGAACATTAACAGAACACATTTACTGTCATTTAGGGGGACATATCAAATCCCTGACGTGTTTTGGCAGGACCTTGGGCTCTAGTCAAATGAGATTGTGTTTCTAGGCCACACATCAGTGCCTTCCCCATTTATTTTCATTACGCATTCCCTGATGACTTTCCCTCCAGTTTTTTTTTTTTTTTTAGAAACTTTAGCAACTTTCCTGTGGGAGTTAAAAAACAGACAGTGGCCAATAGCATTAGAGAGATGCACTATAAAGATGACTTCCCATTAGCAGCTTTTTACTTGATAAAAAAATGAATAAATTAATAAAAAATTTATTTGAATTATACATTTTTGGAATTTATTCAAGTGTAACTCCTATTAGCACTTCTAGGACCAGAAAAATTGGCCAAAGTACAACAGAAGTGGCAGAAGAAGATGCACATGAAGTTCCTGGGGTGCCCTGGCCAGTCTCCAGACCTTAATACCTTGGGAAATGTGGAAGGACCAGAAAGGTTTCTACCCTCTAAAAATAGGTGCAATTTAACACTTTGTTTCTAAGAACATGCAAAGAACCAGTGAAGACCCGGTGAAGAACCGAATAGTGCGTAACTGGTTCTTAATAGTGTCAAAGTGCTATATAGCACCTACATAGGACCACAGAAAAACATTTTAAGAGTGTACACTTCATCCTCATAACGTGTTTGATTTGGAGAGAATTTTCAAAAAGTAGCAGGAAAAGATTTAGCTGATGGTGTTTGATCACACTTGGTGGCTGGCAGTGTACTTTATAAACACAACCTTCCCCTAAATGAATGGAATAAATATATAAAATCATTAGATTTATACTCTGTTTTTAGTTTCATTTATGCTCCATCTTTAGAAATTTAATTTAATAAAATAAGATTTTCAGCTCTACCCTTGCTCTGTGCACAAAAATTTCTTTTTTTTTTTAAATAATCCACATGCAGTATGCAGTGCAGTTTTTCCTGATAGCACCTTTCTGCTATGGAAAGGGTAGTTGTTTGCAACTTAGACCAAAGTTTGATAGCTGACCTCTATTACACTCAATGTAAAAACTAACTGAAGCTAAGGCTGAGCCCCTGAGAGGCCAAAAAACAGAAAAAGTTTCTTTTCAAAAAGGGTTTAAGCATTCTTTCACACCCAAACACAACAATGAGTCCCGGAAAACACATGGCAAGTTTGTGGATTTTTACTGAGGCTCAGGGAAGCCAAAAAAACATACGCGAGGCCTATGACTGGCCAACATGTCTAGTGTAAGGATTACAGGTCTTGGATTGCCATGAATTTTTAAAATGCATTTATACATTTTTTATGATGGCCAAGCACGCTTGATTTTTTTTGTCAAATAAACAAAGATTTCATAAATATGCACACCTACAGTATATATGGACATGGCAAAACTCTCATAGCTCTCTTGTGTTTATGTTCACTACATTTCATGCCTTAAAATTAATATGCCCATTGAAAATTTGAATAATGGATTTTGGGAAAAAAAAAGTTTGTTATGTCTAAGAACAAAAAAGTTGATATTTTGTATGGTGTAGAAACTGGTTCAGCATCAGAGTTTTGCAGACCGAAGCATGTAACGCTAGATCTGTCTGAGCTCAGTGTTCTATTACACTCCAGCCTTTTATTAAAGCCTTTCTGTGACTCATAATGCCAGAAATTAATCTTCATCCCTTATAATTTCATGCGGGGCACATAAGTGATGCGTACAGAGGTCAGGCTAAAAGGAAAATGATCGTACTTTGAAACGGACTCATTAAATTCCTGAGGACAGATTCACCCAACACAGATTTAATTGGAACATTAATCACAGTGCTTCACAGACATTCACCGCTAACCAAGGAGGGTTATGAAATTTCAAGGCAAACAGATTTGCATTAAATATTGTCATTGTGAAATGGTGAGGTATTTTTTTTCAAAATCGCTGAGTGTTGAAATCATACAATATTTAAATCTAGCACCTCCCAGTCGTGGAATGTTTGAAGTGGAGGCGATGTCGCACACTAGACTTGAATTTGTGATCTTTACTCTGTTAAAAATATGTATTCAGTAGGGATGCCACAATACTCAGTTTTATACAAAACCGTTCGGTACACCCTCCTCCATTCAATACCCTCGGGTGTACCCCATTTTTTCGGTTTCTCATTTACATCCAAGACATCCAAACTGCCCAGATTTAAGTTGCTATATCTTTTCAGATAAGTTCCACTAAAGGAATTCTTGCAAGTCGCTGAGAATGCTGTGAAATTTGACAATGGATTAAACTTTGGAAAATTGTAACTCAAGACATAATAGAAATTCAAAACGGTTTCTCATTTGAATAACTCCTGTATGTATTATTATCAGTTTACACATGTGAAAAGACAGATGTACGTGAATAAATTCCCAATCAATGAACTGCTCCTTTTTGTAAATATTCAATTGGTGAGCGCTAAAGTTAAAGGGTGGGACTCAATGTTTCACTCAGTCAGTGGAGGAATTGTCAGTCCTTTGAGGAGATGTGGTGAACATTTTTAAACCTATGGTTTAAACAAATTTTGGCTTTGCTGACAAATACGACAAAGATGAAAAAGAACAATAAACAAAAATGTCTGATATCAGTTCAAGGAAGCTTAGTTTTTAACTGTGTTAAATTATTTAACATCATCTACCTGGCCATTGTACATATGCTCATGCTGTTGCTGAGTGCAGTACCGAAAACCTTAGATTAAAATTCTTGTTTTAAACGTGAAACCTTTAGTTTGATTTCTTGTTTCAAGAAAGCAAAGGCTGATGAGTTGTACAAGTGTGTCCAAATAAATTGGTCTTTTATTGTAGCTCATTTAACCCAAGCAGGAGATTTCAGAAAGGCCAATTAAAAAGCCCCACCCTCCCTCCATATTTTCAAAGTCAAAGTGAAATGAAAAGAGAAGATAAAAGAATATCGTTCCTCCATAAATCTTTGTAATTGTTGTTAGATGTTGTAATTTTGTGATAAGTTGTGCAAGTGCCATATCTTTCTGTCTCCATGGTAACACCAGTCTGACAGTAGTAAAACCAGATTTGATAACAATCAGTTTTTCAATTCTATGAGTTTGACATCACTAGTGCAGTTCAAGTGTGCAAAATGCATTCAATTCAGTTCTGTTATTCAAAATTATTTTACGAGAATTTAAATATATAAAATAAATAATGAGAAAACAAGACACTACTCACACTTATACTATGTTGTATGTGTTGGATTGTTTTTCTTGGAAAATGTACCTGCATTTCGTGCCTACTACATTATTAGAATGCAGAACAGGTTCACAACAGACATGACAAAAGAAACTGACTTTATTAGAATTCTACCATTAGCAGAAATAAACAAGCAATGACCCCTACACTTAGTTAATATGTTTTATGCCCTTATGTGTTGGTTTAAATTTGGTATTTTCATGATTATACGATGTGCTTTGCAGTTTTGGATCAATTATTTTTTTATCACTTTCATGAAAGGGGTTAACAGCAAATGGTTTATTAAGCCATTTACTTCAATTGTCCTCAAGTCAAGTGATTCATGATTACAATCATCTCCGACCAGACTTTCTGTGTCTATTGATCTGTGTGAAGTGTTTCTATAAGCTCCAGGGGCATTTAATTAGGCGGAATCACCCCAGGCATTCTGTTTCCTGGGACAGAAAACTCTTCAGCGAAAATTCATCAGCGAATTCACAGAAAAAAAAAAAAAAAAAACTTTACCAGGATCTTTTTTTTACTCCTTGAGAGCAGAAGGAGAAACCAAGCACCTGCACAGATCAGAGCCCGGAGGTCGAATCTGTTGACACCTCCCTTTTTTATTAAAAGAAGCTATAAACAGCAGCTGAGGAAAAAAAAAAAAACATGTGCTGAGCAGAAAGAAAACAAACCCCAAGAATGGAAGGATTTGTCTGTAGCCCTGTTAAGTTTCAATTATCCGGTGCTTCAGTAAACAAGGCCAAGCCGAATAAACATGAAGGTGAATAAATGAAAATGCAGCGCAGCGGGAACAGGTTTCCATTCCTGGCTCAACATGACGGCAATAAACACGAGTTTCCCTGCGGCTTTATCATCAGTTGAGTGAATTGTGATGGTGAGGAAACATCTGTGACCAAAAACTAAATTCTCCACATGCTTTATGAACCCCTGTCAAGCTGAATCCAAGCCCTCTGCCTGCCATCAGACAAGCCTTTTGTTTTAGTGAGACAAACAGCGCTACTAATGTTAACAGAGCATTTGTCAGCATCTTCAACGTGGAGGAAGAGTAACTTTTAGAACTGAAAGATTTGTAAAAATATAAAAAGTGTTCAATATACAAAATTCTCAGTTGTGATCTTACAGTCAAGAAATCTCAGCTCAACTGATAAAGCCTTGCTGGCAGTCCTAAGGTTGTCTGCAGTTCAGGGCTGAAGACAAAGAGGTAGAGAGGAAGTCATAGAGAGGGCTCCTATGCCCTTGTCATTAAAAATTCACCTGGCTCCCACAACAGCCACTTTTGAATCTAATTTGAATACCTATCTGTACTTGCAGACCTTTAAAATTTAATATGTACATTTCTATCATACATTTTAATTTTAAATTATAGTTTCATAACCATTGGATGATCTCCACAGCACTTATGTACAAGAAAAAAACTGTATTTATTTACATAATCATGTAATCAAAGGGTTTTATGTTGAATGCCACATGATTAAAACCTAAACCTGGGTAGATCATTATGTGGGTTTGTCAAATCTAACATATTGTTACTCGTATTTTTGCGTCAAAAAAAAAATTCGGAACATATCTCCTCCTAGATACCTAATAACCGGTCTTCGCCTAGACATCCAAACTGCCCAGATTTAAGTTGCTATATCTTTTCAGATAAGTTCGCTGAGAATGCTATGAAATTTGACAATGGATTAAACTTTGGAAAATTGTAACTCAAGACATAATAGAAACCAATCGGTGGAAAAAAAAAAAAAACAAGCACAGTGCTCTAGAAGGGGTTACAGATGTACCATTGATTTATAATGGTCATTGAAAATACATGGGAAAAAGCAACAAAATATCTATATATTTATTAATATATTTAATAAATCACTGACAACCAATTTTTCTGAAATCTATCTCAGCTTTGGAAAAAAAGTGACACAGGGGTTGCTTTCCCTGTGCTGTTGTCTTTACCAAATAATGTAACTAATCGAACAGTAATAGGTATAGAAATACCTATTTTTACCAACAATACTCATTTTTTTTAATGAAAATGCTAATAAAGCACCTTAATGCATATAAAAGTTAAGCATGTCGATTCTTGTTTATTTCGACCACATTATATATTAAGCAAACAATGTCAAAATGTACAATCATGTTTAAAACATTCACATTCCACAGAAAACATTAATTAATTAATTTAGTAATTAATTAATCCGTCACTTTCTTGTTCTCTGCTAGTGACTGATCAGACTGTTCAGGTTGGGTCTCTTACTGTTGAACTAAAGCCTTTTCCCCCTACAATGCCTTTAGGCTAAAGAAGAAAGGAAGCACAAAAGCTGCATCTCTCAGTAAAGAAGGAACAGATGTTCACCAGATATTCCGCTTCTTTTTATCACCATGAATGGTTTCAAAAAGAAAATTTCAAATGACCAGAAAAAAAAAAAGAATTGACATTTTGATATTCACAAGACTTTTCTTTTAGGGGTTAACAAGCAAACAAACTTGCCTCAAACTTGTCTTGCCTCACAAAACTCTCCTGTTTTGGTCTTCCCCCTAACACATTGTTAAAGAATCCAGAATATTTCCAGTGGAGCAGCAGATCTTTTAAGATGGAGATGGGGATGGAAAAATAATACAAACACTGAACAAATCTTTGAGCACTGCAGTGTTATCTCCTTCAAACTGATTTGTGTATCTGATGTAACCCACAGGCATCAAAAGATGTTTTTTGTGGTGTTGGTTTAGGTTGTGCCTTTAAAATGCCTCTATTGTCATATGTTCAAAGAAAACATTTAGCACACCTTCTCATTTAAGTTTGTCAACTATATATTTTAAAACTTTTAGTTTTTTTTTATGACATTCACATAATATAATCTCAGAGAAGGCATCAAAATGAGCATATTTTGAATTTTAACCTCCTCAATGTAGCAGCCCTCTATTTTGAAACTTTCCTTCATTTAGAATAAGAAATTTAAATGCAAGCATATACTAACAATAACTTTGAACTATAATGCAAACCTGTTGTTAAAAGAAAATAAAAATAAATTAAAAATAAAAAACTGAATTGAACATGTCCCAAACGGTGTTATTGCCTCAGTAATAGCCATCAGCAATATGACATTGGCACTGTTTTGAACATTGTTTCATGATCAACCTTTCACAATATCCACAATCAATAAAATAATAAAGTAAAATGTATTGTGGCATTTATGTGGAATGATCGCTTTATTATCTTTGAGGGCATTAGGTGATTTAGCTTCCTTGTTGTTGTTTAATAAGGAAAATAAGCAAAGAAATTGAGCTAGTATTATTCAAAGGGTCATGATTCATCGGTATATTCATTGGTATACTCAAACTTATGATTTACTTCTTTTGGTTAATTTGTTCTGGAGCACGAAATGATCCACTTGGGCATAGTCCGGGTGGCATTCACATTACTACCAGAATCTAAAGGAAACTAAATCTACAGGCATGCATAGTGATATGCCCGCACCTTAATTTTTAATATCTTTGTGACATTTTGAGTTGGAACTCATCTTAATGTATATTATGTGCTGGATTAAGTGCCCATCGTGTGCATGAATGTATGGTTAGATTTATCAAATGATATTTTTTTAAATGTTTGAACTGAGAAATGTTTAAAGCAGCACCAGGATTTCCTCATTTGTTTGCAAAAATAAAGCATCTGTTCCAAGGAGACAGCATTCATCATTTTTATTTCCTTCAAATATGAGACATACAGATTCCTATGCTATGTTATGATTTTCCTTCATGTCATTACTACAATCAACACCTGAGATCAATCTTTTTATGGCCATTGCTTGGATGACCGAGTTAACACTTGCTAAAATAACTGCACAAAATAGATGTTATATTTGTTTAATGGGACCTAACAGGAGAATTGTGAACACATTTTAGAGTTGGCTCCAATAAAATATATACACGCAGTGGTACCTCGAGATACGAATGCTTCAAGTTACGAAATGTTCGAGATACAAAAGGTCTCATGGGAAATTTTTTGCTTCGAGATACAAAAAAATATCCAAGATACGAAAACACCAACAGTGCTGCTCTGATGGCGCGCTATGTTTCCGCATCCTGGCGCTCCATTCTCCCATTGCAGACAATGCTAAAAGTAGCTGATATGCTTTAAAACACTTTAAATCAGTTTTAAATCAAGTGAAACATGTATAGATTACCAATAATGTACTATAGCAAATGTTAGAGTCAAGGTGTCATAAAAGAAA
The DNA here is from genome assembly GCA_007224835.1 of Danionella cerebrum. NCBI lineage: Eukaryota > Metazoa > Chordata > Actinopteri > Cypriniformes > Danionidae > Danionella > Danionella cerebrum. The sequence goes on along the minus strand of SRMA01026844.1, from coordinate 102,094 downwards.
AAAAAAAGTGCCTTTTCATAAGCGCAAGTTAGAGAAACCCTGTGACACATTCTCAGAAGCATCTCTCAATCCCTTCTCACATTTTGTATTTTGTATCTCGAGGTGCCACTGTAGTTTTTAATACGATAATTGGTATCTTTCGAGTGATGTTTAAATTGGTTTCTCAACTCACAACTCCTTCAAAATGCTAGAAAAATGTGTCTGCATTTCAGGGCTAGTATACATTTCTAACAGTTTCCTTTCGCAGGAACACTTGACATGTTTTCCTTGTTGATATAGAGAATATATCAAACACAACTCACCTGGCCAGGTTGAAGACATCATCGATCAGACCGGCCCTGTTCCCCACAGAGATGATCTGCCACGAGAAAACAGCACAGACATTTACAACACTTGCAGAGAGAAGACAAGATGGAGCAATAATGAATGAGGGAAAGAAAACTTTTAAAGGAAGCAGAAAAATCACGAATGACTGATGGAGTCAGAAGGTTAAGATTAATGACCGAGGAGCAGAATGATAGGAAACTGACTGAAGAAGAAAGGAATTGTGGGTACTGTACCGTGGGGTTTGTCTTCAGCTGTTGAATGAGGAGTCTCCAGTTGTGAAGGTCATAGTTCACTCTGAAATAGCCTGTTTGATTGATGTTGCCGAGCAACCAGGTCTCGCCGACCATGTGACCCACTCTGTGCTTCTCTGTAAGAAGAATTTATGTGAACTTCCATGTAGTCACAGAAACATTGGAAATTCTTAGAAGCAATATATTGCATTAAAATGTATTGTTTATTTGTTTTTGTTTTTTGTCAAATCATGCTTTTTTTAAAATAAGATTATATTAATCATTTATTTATGGTATAAACAGCCCCCAGTTTAATGTCTGTAATCTGTGTTCAATACTTTCCCATTTTTTTTCAAGAGATTTTGCCTTCTCGTGGATGCTCAGAATAAGTGCTTTGGAGCTCAAAGGTTCATTGGATTTTTGGAGAATATGGTGATCACATTTGAGCATCAGCAGCAGGCAGAGAGTTAATGCATATAAATAGGGGTTCTGTATACTCTGTTTCCTTCAGAAGTCAGAGCGTTCGGTTCACTCTGTTCGTCTGCTCTGTGGCCCTGATGAGGCTGTTTTGCAGACAAGAGGAGAAGGAAAGTTAAGCTATTAAAATCCATTCGCAATCAGTAGACTTTCAGCTCTCAGCCATTCGAAAATCTCCAACGCTATAGATGAAACATTTTGATAAAAATACTCCTCCTTCCCTAACATGAGGCAAGGGTTAGAAGGGAATTGAACTACGATATATGATAATGATAGTGAACGAGAATCAACTGCATCGATGTCTGGATCAATAAGGAATGCTTTTGTGGAAATCCTAATATTACAGTTTAGTGAGTTTGTCAATTTATAGTTTAACTATAGCATTTGTGATGAGTCTGCTGTCATTGTCTATGACATAAACGTCTGTTATATTCCTTTCATACAATAATGATTCAGACACAGTTATGTACATAACTCAGCAGACGACAAATCACATTATTCTGATGATGCCAAAAAAATCCAACAAATGACAGTAAATAAGTAACAAAATGAGGTTCATGGTTTGATTTCAAAACATTTCACCAGTGCTTAATGTGTGCCGGGGCATGATGGAGCTTGATCCCGGCCTCTCGCAGTTTATGACCGGGACCTGTTTGATTGGCTCCAGGACCTTCACTCTCAGTCAAAATCTGTAAAGAAACTGTGTATAATCCCTAATTGTATCAGTGTTTTGTAATCATTTTATTTCCATTTGAAATGATACTTGCATGTCAATTTCTGATGGACCAATTTTAATGCAGCTGCAGTGCCAGCGTGAATGATATGGGCAGCGTTCAGGAAGTAATCAGCAATAAGTTAGCTAGCGTTAGCATTTTGGTAAAATCTCAAAGCACGAGACCCAAAGCTCTAAACAGACAAATGACTGCTCAGTTTAATCTATTAAATAGTGGACAACTCTGTTTTTGTCAAAATATGTCTTCCTCCACCTAAAAAAACTGAAAATATTGTACTGGTCTTAAAAACTTGCTAATTTATGCCTGAAATTTACAATGCACCAAATTAAAGCTTTAAATAATATTTTCACAGAAAGCATGCTCCAAACAATAATTGAGACTGGCACAGTGATAAAAAAAACAGCACCCTCATGGTGCTCCAGGACCTCCTCATGGATAAATTAAGCACAATTTATGACAAAAGAATTAACTCACACATACTGTACTATATAACCCACTGTGGAATGACAAACATCTGAAACGTGAAAATTTCACACATGTGAAATTAAAGGTCAGCAGTGAGTGTGTAGAAGTGGTTGGAAAAAGACAGCAAAATGATAGTGTGTAGTCAAAGTCACTCATTGAAGACCTCCAAACTTCATGTGGCCTTCGCGTTAGTTCAAGTGTAGGACAATCTAGCCATACATCAACAAGTACATCATGAACTCTGAATGCTTCATCACAGCAGGGAATTGGTACATTTCCAAGCATTAATGTATTTGTCATGGAGCATTGAAGCCTTTGGGATGAATTAAAGCATGGGTCACATTGTGGAAAGTCTTCCCAGGAGAGTTGAAATTTATAGCTGCAAGTTTGTGTTGGACATTAATAAAAATAAATTTTAGTTTGTATTAGTGTTAATAGTTCAGAGAAGTTGCAATAAAGGTATTGTACTTTGGTTTGGTTTTTGCTCACATAATAACCTTTCTGTCCTCTTTTCTAACTTGAAAAATCAACGCTGCTGCCCCTCTTTATGACAAATTGTATCTGATTGTTTTCATCAGGTGCTACCTGTTTTATTTGAGATCCAGATGAGAGTCTCTGTTGATATGTGACTGACGTTTCCCACAGCGAGTGTCAGCGGAATCTGCCACAGGATGCTGAAATTAAACAAATACCAAATAATAATTAAATATACACATTATTGACAATCTCTCAATCAAATCCAACATTTTTAGTCTTTACCAGAACTATGGGATATTCAGGAACATCCTCTCTGGTTTGACTTCCAAAGGGAACACCAGAAGCTCAACATTATAACCATTCTTTCTCTTTCTCTTGGAAACAGTTGATGCTTGAGTTGGTGCTGTCAACACCTGAGTTTGATCTTGAATTTGTAATCCTCTGTGACCTTCATGCAATGCTATGTATGTAGAGCGTCTAGGTTACTTGCGTAACCCCACGTTCCCTGAATAGGGAACGGAGACGTTACCCTTCGCCATGCCCTTGAAGTCATGGATCTGAGGTCGCTGGGAGGTAAGTAGGTCCAGCTCCTCGGAAAATTCCATACTGGTAGCGTAGGCACGCCCGGCTTTATACCCGGCTGATTGCTAGTCAATCACCTACGCCTGCAAATTAATTGCCCGTTGATATGTTCGGCAGTCGCTCCCACAGGTGATTCGCTCCTATTCAGTTGGTCTAATCCCGACTAACCTCTCCGTTCCCTATTCAGGGAACGTGGGGTTACGCAAGTAACCTAGACGTTCCCTTTCAGTCGGTCCCGGAGACGTTAGTCGGGATTAGACCGACTGAATGGGAGCCTCTTTAAAGGGCCATGCCCGAAGTCCGTCCAGACAGGCCGGCACTAAACACAAGAGAGGGGTTAGTAAGGCCGTAGTACCTGAATGGGATCTCCTTCTGCCCCTGCCCGGAATACTCATTGACGGGGAAGTCGTCCAACACTGAGAGCTTAGCTGTACTCGGTTGATGCTGACGATCAGAAGGAGGCACCCCTCGACCCGCAGGGAGGAGTGGCGGAGATCGCGTCGAGGCCCGAAGGGCTACCAGCGGGTCATCGTTCTGCAAGAGAAAATCGGCAGAGACGGAAAAAGCATCGTTACTCACCAAGGCAAGGGGCGTAACGGGATGGGTTCATACTAGCCGCCTGAAGGGGGAGCTGTAAGAGAGACATAGAAAGGGAGCACCAAAAAAGGGACTCCCAGATCTGGACCCTAGTTCTGCAGGGGCCAGGCCGAGGCAAAGCCTCCACTACAGAACCTAGCAGCGCTGACTGCTCCGCTCAGTCAGATGCTGGAGGGGGGAGGATGAGAGAGCCGCCCGAAAGAGGGGAGCTCTTAAGAAATGTACTTCTCCGATGATGAGGAGAGTACTGCAAGCGTACACCCTCACCGTCCCCTAAGGGTGACTGCCACCACTCAGGACCGCAGAGGGAACGGTGCCTACGTCGAGGTTGTAGAACCTGACAAAAGTATTGGGTGTAGACCAGCCCGCAGCTCTACATATGTCGGCGAGTGAGGCCCCTCTAGTCAACGCCCATGAAGCAGCAATGCCGCGAATGGAGTGGGCCCTCAGATGGAGAGGGCAGGGAACCTCACACGCCTCATAAGCAAGGCGAACAGCCTCCACTAGCCAGTGGGCAAGCCGTTGCTTGGAGACCGCGGAACCCTTACGCTGGCCTCCGAAACATACAAAGAGCTGCTGGGAGCAACGAAGCTCCCGGGTTCTGTCCAGATAGATCCGAAGGGCTCTCACAGGACATAAGGAACCCTGGGCTGGATCTGCCTCCTCCCGGGGCAGAGCTTGCAGCGTCACCACCTGGTCCCGGAAGGGGACCGATGGGACCTTGGGAATGAATCCAGGCCTGGGTCTGATGGTAACCAGTGAATCACCAGGGCCGAATTCCAGGCAGGATTCGTCGGCGGACAGTGCCTGGAGATCTCCCACCCTCTTAATTGAGGCCAAGGCAAGCAGGAGTGCGGTCTTCAATGAGAGGACACGCAATTCCGCTGAGTGCAAGGGCTCAAAAGGAGACTTCCGCAGCCCAGACAGGGCGACGGAGAGGTCCCAAGAGGGAACAGAGGGAGGTCTAGGCGGCCTAAGACACCTAGTTCCCTTGAGAAATCTCACCGTCAGTCCGTGGCTGCCCACTGATTTCCCTTCGACCCGAAGGTGGAAGGCAGAAATAGCGGCGGCGTAGACCTTGAGGGACGATGGGGACAGCCCCCGATCGAACCTCTCCTGGAGAAAGGTCAACACGACTCTGATGGGGCACGTCCTGGGGTCTTCCTGATGGGAGGAACACCAATCGACGAACCGACCCCACTTGCCAGCGTAGCATGCTCGGGTAGAGGGTGCTAGCGCATGGTCTAACGTTCTCACCACGGAGGGTGGTAGAGGCTCGGGGTCCACCGTGGACAGATATGCCATACATGAAGGGCCCAGAGGTCTGGCCGCGGGTGCCTGTATCCCGCCCCCTGAGTCAGGAGGTCTGGACTCAGAGGGATCGGCCAGGGAGGGGCTGTCACGAGCGCAGAAAGGTCCGGGAACCAGGCTCTGTTCGGCCAGAGGGGCGCGACCAGAAGCAGTTCTCGCTCGTCCTTCCTGACCTTGCACAGTAACTGTGCTAGAAGGCTCACTGGGGGAAACGCGTATAAGCGTTTGTTGCTGGGCCAGCAGTGTGCCTGCGCATCTGTCCCGAGAGGAGCCAGGGACAGGGAGTAGAAAAGCCGGCAATGGGTGTTCTGCCGGGAGGCAAACAGGTCTACCTGGGCCTCGCCGAAGATATCCCATATCTGCTGAACAGCCCGAGGATGGAGCCGCCATTCTCCCGCCGTGGGGTGAAACCTGGACAGCGAATCCGCGATCTGGTTGCACCCGCCGGGGATGTAACAGGCTTTGAGCGACAGAAGTCTGCTCTGACTCAGGGAAGCAGTCGTTGGGCGAGGTAGTGCAGAGCACGGGAGCGCACACCGCCCTGGCGGTTGATGTACACTACTACCGCAGTGCTGTCGGTCCTGACCAGCACGTGCCGCCCCCGGAGGAGCGGGCCGCAGCGCCGCAGCGCTAGGGTGACTGCAACTAGCTCGAGACGGTTGATGTGCCAGCGAGAAAGCCGTCCGATCCAGGAACCGGACTCTCGGTGGGAACCGCACACAGCGCCCCAACCGGTCTTGGAGGCGTCGGTGGTGACCACCATGCGATCGGGGGGACTCGAAAGAGGCACCCCGGACCGTAGGAAGCACTCCGAGTTCCAGACCTTCAGGTAAGGGAGCGCGCCTGTCGTAGACAGACGTAGAGCTCCCCGGCGCCATGCCCTACTCGGAACTCGCGAGAGAAGCCATAGCTGCAGTGGCCGCATACGCAGGAGCCCGAGTCGGATGACTGGGGCTGCGGCTGCCATATGCCCCAGGAGCCTCTGAAATAACTTCAGTCTGGCCACTGGTCGGGAGGACACCGCGGAAAGAGCGGTCAGCAAGGCCCTGGCGCGTTCTACCGATAGTTGCGCCAGCATGCTCTCGGAGTTCAGCTCCATCCCGAGAAAAGAGATGACCCTCACCGGAGTGAGGCGGCTCTTTTCCCAGTTGACCTTCAGACCCAAGCGGTTTAAGTGCGAGAGCACCTTGCCCTGGTGTCGGATCAACTGGTCCCTGGACGAGGCTATGAGAAGCCAGTCGTCGAGGTAGTCCAGGATCCGAATGCCTGCCCGGCGGAGCGGGGCTAGCGCGGCCCTGACAACCTTCGTGAAGGTGCGAGGGGAGAGGGCAAGACCGAAGGGTAGGACCTTGTACTGGTATGCATGGCCTTCGAAACAGAACCTTAGAAAGGGTCTGTGTCTCGGTACCACTTCTACCTGAAAGTATGCGTCCTTCAGGTCGATTGTTGCGAACCAATCTCCAGGACGGATGCACGGTAGAATGCAGCGGACCGTCAGCATCTTGAACCGGTACTTGGCCAGGTGCCGGTTTAGACGCCTCAGATCCAAGATTGGTCGCAGCCCGCCTGATTTCTTGGGGACCAGGAAGTAGGGGCTGTAAAACCCACGTTCCATATCGGCTGGGGGTACCGGCTCGATCGCGCCTTTGTTCAAAAGGGCGTCGATCTCCTCTCGCAGGAGTGAGGCGCCTGTTCGGGGAACAGGAGTGTGAAACACACCTCGAAACCTGGGGGCGGACACGAACTGAATCGTGTAGCCCTGCCGGATTGTCCGGACCACCCACTGTGAGACCCCGGGAAGCTTCCGCCAGGCTCCCAGGTAAGCTGACAGGGGTCGTGGTCGGGACGTGCCGATGGTCCCCACGGCGGGGCCACCCGGAGGCGGACTTGTGGGCGGAATCACCAGGGACGGACCCTGGGAGATGGTCAGATGAGGGCAGGGGTGGTGTGCCCCCGCGCTCTCTGCCATAGCCAGCGGAGCTCGCTCCCAAGTCGGGGTCTTCGTCGGAGACCGAGGAAGAGGAACCCCAGACCGCAGGGCATGCGAGTCCGCTATTCTCGAGAAGGAAGTGAGATCTATCTTTGACACAATAGGTGCCGCCGTCCCGAAGGACGGCAGCGAGGAGTGTGTGGTGGACTCCCCCCCCCCCTGGGGGAGCTGGGTCGTTGACAGGACCCAAAGAAGAGCTCATTCCTTCCCGAGTCGCCAACCTCAGGGGCGCTTCTTGCTAGAAGCCCTCGTCTGCCGTCGAGAACCCTCTGAGGTTGACTGCGACTTTCGTCGTGCAGGGGTCTTCCTCAGACCAGAGGTCGAAGGCCGAGACCGTGACGAGAGTCGCTCTCTTTGGCGTCGCACAGGCGGAGAGGGGTCCGGCGCGGAAGCGGCAGGAGCCCGCCGCTTCCGACGAGGGACCATGAGCTCACCCAGACCCTCCGCCTGTTTCCTGATCGTGGAGACCTTTGATGCAAAATCATCCACGGCGATTCCAAAGAGGCCATCTTGGGAGACAGGTGCATCCAGAAACCGAGTTCGGTCATCGGGAAGCATAGAGGCCTGCTCCAACCAAAGATGGCGCTCCTGTACCACGAGAGTGGCCATCGTGCGACCAATATTCAGCGCTGCTGATTTTGTAGCACGAAGCGCAAAATCAGTGGCTGAACGTAAGTCCATTACAGACTGTTGGTCACCTCCCCCTTGGTGCATGTCACGGAGGACCTTGGCCTGAAAGACCTGTAAGGTCGCCATAGCATGCAACGATGCAGCAGCTTGACCCGCAGCCGAATAAGCTTTCGCCATCAGGGCAGACGAAAACTTTCCAGCTTTGGAGGGCACACTCGGGCGAGCCCGCCAAGCGGCAGCACTGCCGGGGCACAAGTGTACCGCGACAGCCTGCTCCACTCGCGGAATCGCGGAGTATCCCCTAGCTGCTGCATCATCCAAGGCGGAGAAGGGGGAGGAGCTGGAAGCCCTGGCAGACAGGGGAGCCCGCCAGAATTTTGTGAGCTCCTCGTGCACCTCCGGGAAGAAAGGAACCGCGGGAGCGCAAGGGACCGTGCCCTGGCGCTTACCCAGGAACCAATCGTCCAACCGCGACGGCGCTGAGCTAGAGAGCACAGGCACCTCTAGCCCAATTGCGGTCGCGGCTTTGGAGAGCACCGCGAAAGCATCGAGCTCCGGCTCGGCCGCGACCCCGGAGGGTGGAAGCTCTGAGCTGGAAGAACTCGAAGACCGCGCCCCTTCCGATGCTGCGATGGACAGCAGATCGTCAGCAGGATCACACGAGTGGCCGGGTAACGCCGAAGCGCTATCCGAATCATTCGCGGACCAGACGGGGAGCACGCTCGGCGTTTGGGGATGGTGCGAGGAGTCACCTGACACCGCTCGACCCAAAACATCCGGTGAGCGTACAGCCGGCTCGCCCCGAGTCGTAGGAGCGCCTGAAGCCGAAGCTTCGGCGTCTTCTTCCTCGAAGAAAGACCGTCTGTATCTCAGCGTGCGGCCCGGCAGAGCGTTGCAATGCACACACTCTCACCTCACGAAAGCTGCACAGGCCTGTTGGAACCCCAAACACTCTACAAAGGGATCATGACCGTCTTTCGACGAGATAAATCCACCGCAGTTAGGAGTACTGCACGTTTTACTCATCGTGTCGAGAAAAATGGACAGGATAATGAGAAAACGGCAAAAACACACTGGACAGGCTTGCTTGCTAAGATCTGAGGTGCCGGCGTGGTGGCATGCTAATTCTGGGACTTAGCAGAGGTCAACACCAATATGCCAAAGGTAAGCAACCTACTAATCTTTACAAGGTGGTTTAGCGTCAAAGTTAGGAGAGAGAGTCACTCTCAGCTCCCACAGGTGATTCGCTCCCATTCAGTCGGTCTAATCCCGACTAACGTCTCCGGGACCGACTGAAAGGGAACCATAGTTCACATCCACTAAAAGCCTAGTCAAACACCAGTCAAACTAATGGTTGTCCTATTTAAACCTGTCAATATGACAGGGTCATGGTCTCCCCAGATAAATCAATACAAGAAGAAAAAAAAACCCTTTACCAAAGTATTCACATTTCCTCATTTCAACATTATTTTATTGACTTCCATTGTATTTTAAAAGGTTAATTAGTAAGAAAATTAATTGATATATAATTATATTACATTACTATTTTAATGAAATGAATGGATGAAAATAAAAAATAAGACACTTTTACATTAGTTTTGTGCTATAAGCAAAGCTGTACAGCAGTTAGCAAGTCACTAATTGCTTTCAGTTAGCAAGCTAAGCGGTAATTCTCACTGCAGATCAATAATTGCTTCAGAAAAGCTCCATGCATTGTTAGACAGAACAAAACATCTCAATTAGCCTCTGTTTTTCAAGAAATCAACATACAAACACAACCAACAATCTGACTTTATAAAGACATACATTTTCTTTAGTATGTATAAGATGTTATCATTGCATTAAATCTTAAGGATGTGAAATCTTTAAGGTTTTGTATTAACTGAATGGACAGAATGCTCTCTGGCAGCTGGTGGCTCAGACACAATCTTTCTTTCATGTTAATTGGGTTAGAATATCAGTGTTGCAACTTAATGAATGCCAACTTTTATTTACAAATCTAGTGACAAGCAACAGTTTGTGAGATGAGTTGTTCCTCTCTCACTGTCAGCAATCATTGAGGAATTAACTCAACTGCAAGAGCTGAGATAGCAAATTTATATTTATTGAGCAATAAATAGAATGCAAACACTGGATGCTAACATAAAAAAAAACCTGGAATAAACTAAAACTGACTCCAGAACTGATATCATGAACGAACTGAGGAACAAGGCGCAACTTCATGAAGGTTCATTTACAGACGAAGTAGACACTAAATGTATACACAGGGATTAAATGCACACAAGGGAAAGACACAGAACATCAGAGCGGAGATGACTGGACAAAGAGGAGCCAGGAGCAAAATGGGGAGGAGAGAAACAGGCCAGAGGAGCAAGTAAACAAACAAACACGTGGTGAAGTACAGTGATAGCAGAGCAGAACAACGGGTAGTGATTGGAATAGGGAAATGAGGAAATAGAACATCACAAAAAGTCAAAAACACTCACACAACATCCATTTATATTACATTTTGCTGGTTGACGGATAACACAATTCTGATTATCACATAGAAATGAAAACTAAAATTTTAAAGAACATATCGTTCCTCTGACTAGATATAGTAAAGTTCTACCACAGGACTTGTGAGTATATTAAGATTTCTACTTTGATTTCTACTCTGATTTTGATCCAAACAGCAAAAATGTCAAATGGCGTGACAAGTCATGTCATTTGTTCTGAAGTTGTCACAATAATGACAAAAAAGCTTTGTTGGTGGTACCTCATGAAAGTATCACATGGAAATTAGTGATAGAAACACTAGGACACAAGGAAATTAGTACCACCAAGGTTCTCAAGTATTTTCAATTCTCACAAGGTTTTTATTGAGAATATCTTGAAAGATTTGTGGACTGATGCCCTGCTTTACCTGATGACTCATAAAGAAGGACATAAATAAACCAACATTTATTTAACTTTCACAAAGAAATTTTAAATATCAAAGAAGCCAGGATTAAAATATTTGGTGAAGCGAGTAAAAAAAAAAAAAAAGAAAGAAATGCGCTCCATTTACCACTTTATGGGTTTCACATTTGGACAAAATTTAAGACATTGCAGAAAAATCTGGAAAAAAAATGCTTATAACAAAAAATCTAAAAGAACACAGATATCTTTGTAAAGTTAACAAAACAAAGCAAAAAACTAAGTTATAACAAAATAATTAATCTGAAAAAAATTTTCAGGGATGATTTTTGAGGTTTTAAAAATCTATTTACATTTATGCATGTAGCACAGGTCGTTTGTGGCATGGTCGATTTTTCATAAGTCGTTTAGATGCTTTTCTACAAAGTATAGCATTGTAAGTAAATAAGTAAAACATAAACAAAGCCCTTTCCCACTATTTAATTTAAAATTGTTTTAATTAGTTAATCCAGTTACCATTATTTTCATTATTGGCTTTATCCTAATTATGACATGAAACTTGTCTATTTTGTTGGCATTGAAGAAAACACATTTGGAAGAAAATGTTCTTTCTGCAAATTAGCTGATTATATCAACTAGAGACATTGAGGCAAGCCAATAGTGACTTTTCCTTTTGAGGAGTTGGCATAATTGATTAACTCACCACAAAAAAATGTCTAGAGTAAAAATTTGACCTAATAATATTTGAAATAATAATATTTGAAATAAATGCATAATTCAACTCTGTTATGCCTTAGTTTCAGTTGAAAAATCTGTAAACAATTTTCAGCTCAAACAGAACCCGTACACATAGAGAATATTTGGCACAAGATGAAGCTAAATGAATCCTGTCAGGAAACAGTGTTTAAAGGAATATGTGAGAAAGGAGACTATAGAGAGCTTCTGTTCACATAACACATTGTTTTCGGTGATACTAGAAGTGTGTGTGAGAGAGTGAGTGAGTAAGTGTTCAAATGAAGCATTTACATAAAACTGCGTTCATCAGTGGGACTGAGTGAAGAAAATGAGAGATCTCCACAGGCTGGTAATTCCGTGGCTTGTGTTTATGTTCATTGATGTAAGCTCCTGTTATAATCATCATTGTTTACATCCCACAGGAATGATGTGTTCTGGCACAGAGCTTCATTTAAAACACCGGTGAAGGATTCAGTCCTTTCAACAGACAATACACATGCCAAGATGATACATGAGGGCACTACTTTATTAAGATCTGCGACTATTTTCTTGCTTTTCTTGCTGATGGAGAAGCACATGATAGTTAAATACTACTGTTTTTGACTACTCCATGTATGCTGGAATGCCATAAATGGTATCGAAGTCATTTATAGTAGCTAATCTGGGAGACGTATTGTGGTTTGTCTTCATTACACAGCAAATTCAGTTTTAAATCAATATTTCTGGTGTCAATATTGTAAACCTTTATAGACACTGCCCCTAAGTTGATGTGACACCATGTACCATATTACTGACTGTTATATATAATTTCTTAACACTAAATTCTGTTTGTAATCAGGTGTTCACTCGCAGCCACAAAAAGTACAGATACACTTGTTCAAACAAAAGCGCGTGCTAAAGCATTGGGTGCAGCCTTGTGGTTGACATAAGTTTCAATTAACACAATCTTCTGCAAAAGAAGGCAGTGTTAATGCGGTCACCAGGATCTTCATAAACCATACACATTGCAATGTACAAAGTGTATTAGTTGCAATTTACAAAACTGTCAAATCAAATGCAGCTTAAAAGTCTCTTAGCTAAAAGGCGAAAACGTGCTGCAAACCTTGGCAAAAGACTGTAATGTAACCAATATTATAACTATCAGCAAAAACACATGACATGATTTTTTTTCCAAAGCATGATGAGACACCGCACAACTGCTTAATAAACAAATTGAAAGTATTCAAATATTTCGTGATTTCCACTGTTTTTCATTCTAATTCCAATAGAACTTCAGTTTTGCTCCTTTAATAAAATTTCCTTCTCCGTCCTCCTAATCAAGTAGCTCCTGACACGTGCATGTACATACCTCTACAGTGTATGTGTTTTTCAGCACATATGATCAGAGTATTTAATGCTTGCATGAGCAGTGCATCAGTTCAGTGCAAGAGCAGTGCATTTCCATCACTGCTGTGATCGTTTTGGCATTGGCTCTATGTGTACAAGCAGACACACTGCCAAGATGTACATAAACTGAGAAACAAAATGTTCTTTGACCCTAAATGTGCAGTTATGTTAACTGTATGGTATTAAAAAAAGACCAAACATGTGAATTTGACAAAAGTCTAAAATTACTATAAATGTGAGATTAAACCAATTAAAAGTGCAATTTTAAGCTATTTACCTTTTTAGTTTGGCTACAGATTCACTCCAATAATGTTTTCAAACAAGGTAAATGCCTTGATATTACAAAACTGAATGAATGTTACAGAATCCTAAATAGAAATGCTAAAATAAAATGCACACTGAACCCATCGTAGGAAACTGGAGATGTGTGCCGCGTGAAAGCAAAATATCTGCACGCTGCAAGAGTCAACCAGATGGCACAGTCAGTTAGATGGTGAACGGTTGTGTTCCATTTCATCTGTAAGACATGGCAAACCAGACGCTAGAGGCAGGAATAGAACACTGAAGACAAAACCCTGGAAACAGAAGATTTTGAGCATGTGCACTAACTGCAGGTTCAGAGGCTTACAGTAATGGAGGTATCATCCATGTCATCAATACATGCTGTGTGCAACTGATTGGCTACAACTCTGTTTTGCTACAATTGTTTTTTTTTTTTTTTAACAGAGGCCAGATAAAATTTCTTAACATTGGAAAAACTTTCTAAGATTTTCCATTTAACTTTAATATTCTGCAATAATTTGTTAGAAGTGTGTATTTACTGTTAAAGAAAACTTCGGATGGCTTCTCAGCAGGAGGCTCTTTATCTTGGTAGAGGAAAAATTCATGCAATGATGCTCCCTGCCTGAAGATGGCGTTTGAGGCACAACAGATGCACTCCGCACCACACAGAGAAAAAGGAAAGAAAAAGTTCAAGACAGAGAAGAAATCAAAAAACACTTAGAAAAAAAAAATCATGGATGTAGAACTGCTGGTGGCTGATCACAGAGAACTGTTTGAGAAGAAAAGAAAGGATTTGTGGCACAATATTTCTTTCCTGTAACCTGTTTAAATTTGATATGAAAATGTGGGATGAGTACCACAGAGCAGCTCTTTTACGTTCTACTCACGACATCAAAAGAGCCAGCCTTCAATGGTCTTTCTACTTGCAAAAAACAGATTCAACATGACAATCCAATCTCTTTTTAGACATCTTATCTTCAATCATTGTATGTTGTTGCAAAAATAAAATTTTGGCCATCAGCCACAAAAAGTCAGCCACAAAAAATTCACAAAAATCTTACTAAAGTATTTTGCAGAAGTTTAATTTTTGAATTAGTTTTTTTATTTGTGCACTTGTCTTTTTTCTTTTTTTTTGACTAAAAACTGCCTGAGCTTTGAAGATGATATCCCTGTACCCATGCTATATCTTTCTTTTTGGTTCCCTCATTGTCTCTGTGTGGAACAGACTCAGACTGGGAACAGGTGTGTTTATAGTCAGAATAATGAGCTGCTGGGTCTTTTGTACCTCAACGTGTGAGACTGCTGATTCTCACAACACGTTAACCAAAACCAACAGAAATCTCAGAATGTTGTTTTTCAGATTTTCAATCAATCACTGGAGGTTTGAAAAATAATTAGATCATATGCTTGATGCTGAGGAGGATCATTAATTCCACAGAGAGAACCATGAAACTAAACATTAGAAAAGAACAGTTTATTAAATCTGGGACTCTGTATCATTTTATCTGGATCATTTACTTCAGTATCTATCTTGAGTCATAGGAAAATAATGTTCAATATAAAAGTGGTACTAATTTCACTGAGAAATATTCAATACACATGTGGACAGGCAGTTCTTGTAAAATTATACTCAGTTATGAGGCTTGAATTCACGAGGGACCTGTAAAATAATTCACAGGAGTCAATGTTCCTTGTGAATGTGACTTTTATCCTGGAATGATAATATTCCCTCGTGCTTTTAAGCATCAAGAAAGTCTTTTTTTCATGTATTCCTTTACTTAAGGTTTAGTATTGAGATACACAGAAATCTGACTCGATGCTGGTCTCGACATCGCTAATGAAGCATGTATTCGACATAAACATAATTTATAAGATTCAAATATCTCATTTAGGTTTTAGGGCAAAGTTTTTATAAATCATTTGTTGTCTGAATTTGAAATTTCAGATAAATATACCATATAGAAGACAAACACTGTGAAATTTGAGGGGCGAATAAAATGTATGGAATGTGAGCATGAATTATCTAAACAAAATAAGGTGCATGAATTTAGACACATTTGTCGACGATTTATGGATTTTAAAAAACACTAATTATTAGAACTCAAAATTTAGTCCGTAACCTCAGGACCATTGTCCTGGATACACAGGTGAATCCAATCAACTGTACAAGTGCATCCTCTCGCATCTTTTCTATAGAGTGTCAACATCAGAGCTTTAAAATTTTTGAGGAAAGGAGACAGAAAGCAGCCTCAGAGATTTTAAGCTCTCAGTTTCAACTGTGACAAACATTGTGCAGAATTGGAAGACCAGAGGCACAGTATAGTTAAGGCCCATAGTGGCAGATAAAAAAAATCTCAGAGGACATTTGGTAAAAACAGTCACAGATAACCCACAGACCAGCTCCAAAGACCTACAACAACATCTTGCAGCAGATGGTGTCACTGTGCATACTTCAAACTATTTATAACACTTTACACAACAAAATGTATTAGGAAATAAAAAAGCGTTTTTCCCTGGACCCGCCGCAAATGGTGTCACTTGAGGTATGCTAAAGAACATTTGGGCAAGCCAGCTTAATTTTAAACTAGACAAACTGATTAAATGCATGGCAGAAAAATAACACTGCATTCCAAGAAATACACTGGCTGCCTACAGTAAAATTTGGTGGTGGTTCCATCAAGCTGTGTGGCTGTGTGGTCAGTGCAGGGACTTGAAAACTTTATAATTGAAAATCATGAAAATTTACAGAGGTCCACAAACCTTTCCAGTAATTCTAATAACCAATAGTGTAGAAAGCCAATAAAAAAAATGAGAAGAGTGGATCCTTGAAGCATCAGAAGATGAGGTCGTGGAGCATCAGAAGAACATAAATACAGACAGTCAAAAAAGATGAACAGATCAATAGATGAACTGATGAACCGACCACAGCATCAGTTTGATATCAGCCCTCTAAGCTGAGGTGAAGCAGTAAAAAGGCAAGAATAGCAGGCAATGTCGTAGAGTGTCTACAAGAATACTCCAAATTATCTGAGAATGCTGTGGAAATACATGAAAGTTGTATGGCAGTAGCAAGTTATCACAAAAGCATGGCAAAGAGCAGGAGATGTCAACCCAGAACTCATTCTGTCCAAAAACTTTTTCAGTTTGTTGGCCCAGCAACTCACACAGTATTTAAAATGAAAACCCTTTATTGATACAGCAATCCAAAAGGCTGTACCAATAAGTCACCACAGGCTTTTGAGATGCCTTGAAAAAGTCTTAATGTCTAATTGGCGCAGTTTCTCATTCATTTCTCTGGGCTCTTTCTTCATGGTGTTGAGAATTAGTTGAAAATGAGTGAAACCAAGATCTACAGTGTAACCAGTGGAAGTAGGCATCACAGTGAGATGTACCATCTTCTTACTGGCATTTACAATTGCAGTGAGGTTTTATTGTCAGAGCCTCAAAAGGGGAAGTGGTTGGAAAACATCTATTATGTAATCAGAGGTCATTGATTGGAGCCAATATGGATGATCTTTGTGTTGTAACAGCACTTTGTGTTGTTAACTACCTTCTACACCAAGAGTCTGCTGACGAAAGTTCATAAAAATGTAACATGGGCAAGGATCGCCACAGACCAAAGATTTTATTTTTGATTGAAGATGTGTACCAACTATATCCAAAATGGCAGTAAAGAGTTCAGGAAAGTGGTATTATGCAAAAACTAAAGTCAGTTTGAACATTGAAAGGCTGATAGCCAGTGCTTTGGAATCCCTCACTTTTTAAGTTCAGACTTTATGGGTATGAAGTTGAAATTACATGTAATAGGCCAAGTAGAAGAGTCAATCCATGGCTTGGTAACTTGGGACCCTAACCAAAATGTGTTCAGTGGTGTTCAGTGGAACTCTTGTCAGAAGTTGTTGGAAAGTTGGCACTTCACTTTGGAGATATAGTTGTTAGGAGACAGGACAAGGGGGCACAGAATGCACATGCTGTTTCAATGGCAGAGCAGAGGATTCTGACCGTCTGGTAGGGCTTGGGGAAGAAAAATATCAGTTGATGTGACATCTGGCAAATTGAGGGAGTATTACTGGGTTTTGTCATCAGAGCCAACAGGTCTGTACCCTCACCCAAAATGAATTGTCTGAAAAAAATCTCAGTTGATTACCACAATATGTTTACTCTCTGTTAATCCAACTCCTGATATGGTCATAAAGTTCATCAAGGAAGGAAGAAATGCCAGCAAACCAAGCACCCTGCATTCTGTTAAGGAAAAGTTAAATCAGTTGGCAGGAACCTCAACGACAGACATTTATTCGCACAAAAATCAGTACCGCAGGAATTTATGTCATGGGGTAGATAGTGTTATGTCAACACTACACCAACAGCTACTATCAAGCACTCTGGGTCAAATAAACAGAAAGACATGGTTCTATTTCTACCAGTTTATATACTGTAAAAAATACTTTTTGGACTTAGCAAATATTGCTTCCTTTACGTAAGTAGGTTTTACAAAAAATTAGTAATGCAATGTGCAGTAATGTGTTTTGACTTACAAGGGGTTCACATGACTCAGTATGTTGATTTCATTTTGTTTGTGACAAAAGTACATTTAAATACAATTTGCTCAGTAATATTACTTCATTTTCGCCACTGAATGAAGTCACACGAAAAAATGTACAGCGCTAAGTGAAAATTACTTGGTTCATGTACATTATTAATGTGCATTCGTCATTGCCTCCAGGTCCGAAGTCACAAGGAAATTAAGAGGGATTTCACCACTGCTAATGTGAATTTCACCACGCTATTCATATAGTTCATATTGTGACTATTTTATTAGTTAATTGATGTATGTTTGCTGAAAAGTGTAGAGTTTTGAAGTAATCTCCAGTTCCGGGTTGTGTCTACACTTTATTTTTTTGGACCGTAGATGCTAACAGTATTCATGCTAACATTGTTAACAGGCTTTTGGATAACGTTAAAATTTTATCTTTACTTAGTTTTTTTTAAACCAGTTTGGGTGAAAACAGTTTAGTTTAAATGTGACCTTAATCTTGTTTTACGTTTATTGTAAAAGTGAGTTTTAACATCAGCGCTAACCAAGCACAAGCATTGGTGCATGATGACATCATCGGGGCATTATCGTTTTTGAATACCATTATAAGTGTTTCTCTACTTGTTCACTGGGTAGGATTCTTCCAGTTTGCATCATTAAATGAGGCCTGTGGCATAAGTCATTGCTTGCTGTAAGTAATTGTGACTTTGCTAATTATGGCTGTTAAAGCTAATTATGGCTGTTTGCTAACTATGGCAATTACATGATTGTTAGCATCGTTTCCTAGTAGTATTACTTTATATTTTTAATTAATCTTATCACTGGTTAAGAAATTATTATAGATAATAAAGATATTACAGTAAATGATATGTCAGCTTTATTTTATTGACCACAATACATAAAAATGATCAATTAATAATATAAACTAATATTTAAATTAAAGGATACTCACAATTTTAAATAAAATCTTGGATTATTGTGCACAATAAACTTTTTAATAATCACTTAATTAAATAAACAAACAGTCAGTAATATTCACTGGGAAATTCCAAGTAAAGTTCACTTGAGATTTTCTAAAGCTAGCGTCCCTCAGTAATTTAAAACTAATCAAACTTTCTAACTGAAAAAACTTTTTTAAGTAAACCACAATCCAAATTTATCACAGTGTAGCATTCCAGGGGATTATAAGTCAACTTCCGAATAGTCAATTAAGGCTGCAGGGGGGTTATTCGACAATGTTGAAGAAGGACGGTGCCATGCTGATCACCCTAATATGTTGCCTATCAACCACTACACACCAACGTCTACTATCAAGATCTCCTACAGAAAGAGCTTTAAGTTCTACTTCCTCACTGTTTTATGTAATAAATTAATGAAATAAAGATGGGGCCAAATTCATGTTTACTCGTGTATAATGTGGGAAAAGCTAAGTAAATTTCCCAAAGCTGGAAGGAATATGAGCCAAACAGTGGTCTTGATCATAACAAACAAAACACATTATAAAGTCAAAGACATTGAAGGCTCTATAACGGGAATACGTTCTGGTTTTGAGCTCACAGGATTTCAGACTTTGATCTCAAAACGTTTACTGTTTGTAGGAGAAATTAAGCAATTTAGTCTTTTCTCCAGCTGAATAGTGCTCAGTAGAAATGGTAAAACATGGCTTGTATTCTGGGAAGTTTGCATCTCTCAGGAAGAACTTTGAGACTATT
Organism: Danionella cerebrum; assembly: GCA_007224835.1. NCBI lineage: Eukaryota > Metazoa > Chordata > Actinopteri > Cypriniformes > Danionidae > Danionella > Danionella cerebrum. The sequence continues at coordinate 82,727 of SRMA01026844.1, read as the reverse complement.
GTGAACTTCACTGAGACAAGCAGACAAGTGGAATCCATTCAAACTGACCTTCTCTTTTGCTTCAGTAGCTGCCAGTGTTTCTGTCAGCTCAATGTTTCTGTCTCAAAGCCTCGAGTGAGGTGTTACACTCCATTTACAAAGGTGCCGGATCCCCCAGCATTCTGGCAGGTTGTCTGTTACTCAGATGAAAAGCTGCCTGAGGGGCGAAACAGGAAAGAGACGCCCCCTACTCATAGCACAGCTCTGCTATTGATTCTTCTGTAGAAAAACAGCAGTGTTCAAACAACACCGCTTTCATGTAGGAGGAGACATGGGGGTGTCCCCTCTGAAGAAATGAACTCAGGCAAGAGACCAAGGCACACTTTTTGATCTGCGTGTCCTGTGTTTAGCACGTCAGAGCACAAGCCTGAAAAGAATGATCCTTTCTGGTCACAAGATATAAACAAGGAGAACTTTGATCCCAAAAGAAAGCACAGACTTTCAATAGTCTACGGTCGGCAATATTATTAATAGAACAAAATCTATTCCAGACTCTTTAGCTCAGAGTTCAGCAAATAGTTCAGTACTGGGGACAATTCTTGTGCTGCTAACAGTGTTTGATTGGTGACAAAAGGAGGATTTCAGAAGCAGCTGAGAGGAAGTATTGAATTATTCATTACTCTCTCTCTCACACACATACGCACGCGCACACACACACGCGCACACACACACACACACACACTTGCATACAAAGAATGAAACCAATCCATTCACCAATGATGCACACATTTTTTGGAATGGCAGAGTGCTAAAATGCATTTGGCAGTTATAAGCTAGTACAGGTCACTAGGAATAAATGGAATACTTTGTTAAAGGTATCTTTACAGCGTGTCTATATGAATATGACACAAACTGATTCCTCTGAACTTGGTTGTGATACATTTTTCTGTTTCTCTTTACAACAATGCGCAAATTTCACAAAAACTTGAAGCGCTCTCTCTTGGAGTGTAAACAGGTTATTTCCACAGTGTTTCCATTAATGTTGATTATGGACGGTATTCTACTGTCCACAGAAAGATAATCACCCAGAAAAATTGGTAAGACGGTGCATATACAGCGTCCATTAAGCAAAAGTTGATCCTTTATCATTATTCTGTTAATCTGAGCATGTTTCTATCCTTGGTCTCAACAGAATTGGTTTTATAACAAGGCAGTTCACCGGAAATTATTTCATTATTTGCTTGTTATTTCAAACTTAATATATTTTAATTAAGTTATGTTGACAAAAGTGTCATATTTAAGTAATGTAATGTACAACTTTAATATAATGTAAAGTAAATATAATGTAAATTATTTTACAAATTTAAAGTGTTTGAAATATTATGGTAGTTTATAAACTCCCTAAGTGTATCAGTTCAATTAATGCAAATGTAAATGATGATTAAATAACAAGTGAACAAGAAAATTGTTGGATGTGTGTTCGCTTTTTCCCGTCGTATCAGTCTTTCGGGCAAAATTCTGAGTCGTGTGATGCTTGTGTTTCTTCTTAACTAAAGCTTGACTTTCTTGTTAAACTGTTAGAATGGTGGAATAATCCATTTAGTCCCAAACCTAAAGGCAAGCACAATCAACATCAACTCGACTTGCTTCTCTGCATCACTAATGCATACGCCGGAACCAAGTTTACAGTCTGACACCAGAACCGGAAGAGACAAACACGGAAGTGTGAAATTGGCCAATTTGAAACAACATACAAAGTTAATGATAAAACCAAATATCTAAAGACATGCTCCAGTACAATAATTACATTAATAAATGCATGTCTTCCTCGTTTTGTTTTCATGGTGCTTGCTAAGCTCTTTAGCAGCCTAGCTGAGCTTCTAACCTCCAGAATCTCCACATGCTTTTCTTTTAATATAACTTGCTGATAATCTCACTTTTAATCAGATGTTCTTTTGTTCAGTCACAGCTAGAGTAGGATTTTTTCCTGTCTGAACTTAATCTGATCAAAGGAAGGTTTGAGGGGATTTTTTACATTATTTAATTCTGCAAACTTCAGAAAACACATGTGTGAGCTGTCTCTCCTCAGCAGAAGATTTGGCAACCTTGCATCACTTCTGGAGATGTTACCTTTTATTGAAGAGCTGAGGATTGTGAATCTTAGCATCTGCGTCATAAAGGAAGTGTTCTTGGGAAATGGAGACACTGCGATCCAGACTGTGTTCTTTACTGATGGTGAGGACCGGGTAACCCATCTGCAATGTCCAGCACTCCATGACCTGAGTGATGTTGATATCCTTTCCCTCTTGCTGCATGACCTGTGACACAACTCACTCTTAGATCCTCAGACAGATTGAAAAAAAAAAAAAAAAAAAACGTAAAATATTCCTGGTTGCAGCTATTCAAATGCTACACTGGTGCATGACCCAGATAAAAGAAAAGTTAACCTCCAATTTTGGTTGAAGTCTTGTAGCCATTATGTTTATAAGTAAACGTTTTAGAGTGTGTTGTTTTGGTGCAGGTGCGTGTGCTCATGTGGGAGAAAGAGGACTATTTCCCTCCTGGGAGCAATGTATGGACGCCACAAGAGCCACCAGGAGCAGAAGGGTCTAGAGTCTCCCGGAGAAGCGAGCCATGTGCTGCACCACTCACATTCCGACAAGGAGTCGAGAACAGGGTGCATAGTTTGGGGTGAAGAGCTAAGCATGGTGAAGGCATTCTGGAGCCCCGCTGACCTATCTGTCTCACAACCAACTCCGACAGAGTGCTGAGTGACTCTTATTCATTATTTATGTGGTGCCACCATTATAATAAATGCCCTGAACAGCTTTGAACAGTACCAGTGTGTCCGTATCTCTCTCTCCACCCGCTACTATATATATGGAATTTATAAGATTATAGAATAAAAACATTTTAAACTCTATGAGACCATTTGGATGCTCCAATTTAAAAACATTTATTACATTTGGAGCAAAAATGAAAAAATGTTTTATAAGATACAATGGACCCCAAGGTGAATACATGTATCGGTTACAACATCTATTCAAATTTTGCTAATAGCAGTTTTTTTATTTTAAATATCAGCAAATTCATTTACTCACAAGCTTCCAATTGTATGAGGAGTGTCACAGCCAATGTATTCTTAATAATTCATGAGCTGACAATTGTTTTTAGTCATGATGACTAACACCCATTGGATACCAGGAACTGGATCACAGTGAATGGGTCTAGACTTAACGATATGCACCACCCCATAGTTTAGTGTGCAAGAGGTTTAAAACTGGAGACTGGGATTAAAAAAGGGGTGTGGAGGTAGAGAGAAAAGTGCTCTCTCAGACTTCTGTTTGTAGAATTCAGCCTGACCGGATGACTAGCGAATTGGAAAAGACTTACTCGATAGCAGATCATCTTGACCATTGCAAAGAACATAATGAATTTTATTTGAGGTGAGTAAACGATGCATAGAATAATAAATAAAAGCTTCTTGACACAGAATGACTGTTCAATTCTGATGATGACTCATGTATTTTCATTTGAATGCAGAAGAAGAGTTTCTGCAGATGCTGATGATGCTCCTGTTATGAATCACTTCCGATAAGAGGTGTCTCAGAAAACACTCTACCTTTTCCCTGATAGAAAACTAATAGCCAATCCAGCAGTGGGCCGTGAGCTCGACAAAGGGCTTTGTGGGCACTGAGAGCTGTCAGATTATAGCAGCAAATTGGATTTCATGAATGGCTAATGAACACAGCACATATCAGTACTCATTAGATGGTGGGCTCTCACACACTGTTCATTTAGCAAAATATGACTCCTGGGAGTATACAGGGTCCTGAACTGACCTGAAATCACCTTTAAATAGCTTCTATTCTTTAATGGAGATTAGTGAAGACAAAATACTCACTGCTCTGCTCTTATAATATTAAATAAAATATTACTCAGATTATGATTTAAATAAATCTGGTTTTGAGCCCAAGATTTGAACTGAATGCTCCACTTCTGAACCATTATATGTGTTTATTATCTTCACAGATGTGAAGGGCTCTTTTTCTTCTTATATTTTTTCTTATTCTAAAACTTTTTCTTATATTTCAATTAGTTACAACCACTGAAAAGGGAAGCTAACATATAAGCATAGCTTAGCTTTAAGGTTTAAGTGTTTTTTTTTTTTGCATAAAACATCTGTGCAGTAAGACATGAAACAGTTGCTGAGAAAAGGTCAGGTGTGTTTTGTCAGAGCATTAGCATTGACATCACAGTTTAGCCATTATCCAAACAGTAGGAGCTAAGGCAAAGGACTTGAGTTAGTAACTGTGTGTTTGTTAAATGGTATGTTGAGCTACAATAGAAGCTGAAGCCGGAGAGACACCTGCGTGTTTCTGTCAGAAGAGAGACACTTCTGCCAAAGCCAATAAAAGCTGCCTTTCTGAGGCCCATGTGAAGCATCTAAATAGGTCAACTTTCCTTCAGCTGAGGATCATTTTAAGATGTTTCTCTGGTTATTTTTAACTCCTGAAATGAGGAGCAGAAGCTCATGTTTGATCAGGGAAACTCAATTGTTAGCACTTATGTCACAGTTTTCTAACCATGTTTAACATGAAATGCATGGATCAAATCATCAGAACCAGCAGCTCTGAACCTCTGTTATCAATAGAGCAGTCAGGAGATTTCTGAATCAATATGTGACCTTCTTCCGGCTAGAAAACATTTCCATCGCAAGCCAATCCTCGAGAGGAAATCAAATATAAACCAAACTCATTCTCTTGTGGCATTTCTATAAGATCCCCATGTTGCGTTGGGTAGGTGGTGTATTAACATAAATTGTGCTCCACTGATGATGTGCTGTTGTATAATGAGCTCTGACCCAAATGCAGCGCATGAATCTCTCAGCACCTGTCTGCAGGAGATGCTCTGGCTGAATTTAAGTAGGCTGAACTAACACTATTTCACTCGCCGCTCAGCATTCACTGACCCCGGCGATGATTCCTGCTCTATACCGTGATCTCACGCTCAGAAGAGACGTGAAACGTTACCTCAGAGAGTTTGTTCCACAAATCATCTCTTGCTGCATTCCCGTACATATGCGTCATCAAGTAATCCTGCAAACACACAGAGACAGAAATTAGAAAGAAATTATATGGATTTGGACAGGAATGTGAACTTGTTAACGTGAATAATAACATCCCTTATCTTCACAATTCAAGCTGAACACATGCAAATTAGCAGCAGATGTGTGGGTGTGATTGGCTGTCGGTTCAAGGAGGACAATAAGGAGGCAAATTAAGAATGAATTAATAATTTGTAAACACTGTGGCCATACAAACAAAGTGGAAAATTTTGTCCAGTCTGGTTTTCGTTGATGAAAACTTATGCGTGTCTCGTCAAGTTTTCTTCATAACAGAGAAATATTTAGCTAATCAGCGTCTCGTTAGCGTCACAAGAGGTTTGTCAACAAAATAAGTTTGTCGTCGTCGACAAAAACAACACTTCTATTTAAGTCTTCTATAATGGGTTATCACTGTATCAAAATAACAAAGGACAATAACGAAAGTGTAGTAAGGATGTTAGGTTTAGTTAAAGTTACTTAGTTAAAGAACTTGGAAGTACTGGGTGAATATGAGTGCATTTGCTGACATTGGCTATTTTGTTCAACACATCCCAAACATAAGTGGTTACACTAGTTGCAACATTATTTATTGGTATTTTTAGAGTGGTTTTAAATAAATCATTTTCCCACCAGACCATTAATTGTGACACAAAAAAAAGATCTCACGGTGTAAAGTGTGAATAAATAAAAATCAAGACAAATGTAATGCATCCTAAAACAGGTGCTTCACCATAAAACACTGACAAATCTGCTCCAAATGCTCAAAACGTCTTTTGTAGTTTTACAAAAGAGAAGACATTGGTGGGTTTTCATCTCACTGCTGAAAGACTTTAATCTGTGAAGCAGACATCGCTGTGCTATCAGAGGGTTGTTCTGCCCTGCAGTCTCAGTGATTCAGGAGGTGGGCGACATGAAGAAGAGTCTGTTTCTAGAGAGCACATTTACATTCATCTGATAAGAACATCCAATGGGAGACCTTCTCTCTACTCCTGCAGATTGCTTGATAAATCTGGAGTGACCATAAGCGATAAACCCACCCAGTCTTTTCACTTCCTGTTGCTGGTGTCAAGACTTCAAATTGACCACAATGAGACAAAACACAAATGAGTCCTGCAGTGGCCCAATGGTATAATACTGGTTTTACTATTGTATCCTGCATATCCAACGTTTAACCTACTCAAATTTAGAAAATGAAATCATCCGATATCATTGCTTGTGGGATTTTCATTTATTTATTTATTGTCATTGTCATTAGGTTTAATGTCACAAGAAGAGTAATATTCAAATTTATCTCAACAGAATCCACAGACGGTGAATAGCATTTGAAGATGGTAGGAGCATAAACAATTCACTTAATTAGCTAATTAATTCAATTTTTTTTGTACAGTCAAATTTAAAAGGGCACTTGTTAACCAGAGGCTTACTGAATAAATCACGGTGGGATCCTGAAAGTATGATTGGGTCCAGTGGGCTGTCTTCTCTCTTAATGCTCTGCTGAGCTCTCTGAGAGTTTGGAGCAGAACCACATTCATGTTCCCAGCCTAATGAATCTCTTAAATCCCGTTGAATTCTTTCCTTCCGTCTCTGTACAGCTAGAGTTTTTCCCCTGAAGAAGAGACAGAGTGGTTTAGGCTTGGCTCTGATTGGGCTGTCACAGTGCGTGGCCATGAGTTTGACACTGATTTGTTCTGCAGACTGACATGGCAGCAGGAAAGATAGTTAAACTAAATTGCTGTGCATAATTTATATAATATACATAAATATATTATGAAGTTGAAAGATCCTCAAGCGAGCTGAATTTTGTATTAACTGGATTTAATAATGATCACTATATGTATTCAGTTATACTTATCTGTTGTATGTAATAATAATTACTGAAAATTTTTGAAAATGAGCATCCCTGCACAGAATTATAGACCTGGTTCATTTGCATGCATTCAAATAACAGTGAGAGACCACCAAGAGCCATATTGAAATGGTGTTGACATTTTCCAGTGCTAATAGTGTATTGTAATGAGTGTGGCACTTCCTACTGCAATTTTGTGAACAGATAAAGATAAACACACAAAAGAAAGTTACCCAACATTAACAGGAAACAGGGATCATTCCACATTTATCATTTTCAGTGTTTTAATGAGTCCTTCAGCAAAAATCATATTTTTCAGGCAGCACAAGACTTTCACATTTCCCAGTAGTCCCTATGTTTACTCGTGATCGCCAGCACCTGTGCTTCCCCTGTTAGTACTAATCATCAACACCTGGTTGCTCCATAACCGTGTCCCAATTCAGGTTCTGCTTCCTTAAATGTGGATTTTAAGGTCACTTGAGCCATAATGCTATGTGAAGCCTGTCGCATTTTGCCAAAAACTTTTCAAATGCGTCCTCTTTTTCCCTGGATTCAGAGGATCAATCTCTGAATATCCCAAACCATGCATTTTTATCATACGTTCACAATCTTAGATCAGATCCCATTTAAGTCACAAATTAGCAAACATTTCTGAATTGGTTCATGTTCCAATAGCTGTGAGTTATTATCTCCATCCATTTCTGAGTATGGTGGTTGTCAGGAACTGCGAGGCTCTCCAGGGCCTTGCTATAGTCCAGCTGCAAGCTAACCAGTGCACAGCTACATCTCAGTGTGTACGGCTGAAGTTTTTTTTTTTGTGGTTGCATGTTTGGTGTGACTGAAACCAGTCATTGAGTTATTAATCAAGCCTCTGGGCTTCTGAGTATTAAACAAATCTGAGTATCTTGCATTTCCGGTCCTAAAAGTATCCAAGTTTACAAATCTGCTACTTTCCATGTTTCTTAGATTTCAAGTCTTCTCATTTCCAAATATACAAATAACCAAATTACTGCCAAAATACTCGATTTTATACTGAACTAAACGGTATGCCGTCCTTGGTTCAATACATGCTTGTGAACCACATTTTTTCGCTTCCTCATTTGAATAACTCCTGTATGTATTATTTTATTTGAAACACCTGCCGAACTACTTGGTTATGGATGTGAACGCATGTCTGGAGCAAATATCCAATCAATGGACTGCTTATTGTGTAAATATCCAATCAGCAAGCACTAAAGTTAGAGGTGGGTGGGACTTCTCGTGTTTCACTCTAAGCGTGACCAGCGCTGTGAGGCGGCTTTTAAACCTAGAGACATTTTGGCTTTCCTCTCGAATACAACAAAGATAAGAGATGAACGGAAAACAAACGTCACCACAAACAAGCATTATTTTATCAGATGTTATTATGCAAAAGGAAGCACATGAAACATGAGAGCTCATCTGTACTGTTATCATGCAAAACTCTCTGCTAGTCACACACACACAGTGAGAGAGACTCTGAATCATTCAACCAGGCATATCCAACTAAGAGAGACACATAATAAACATTCATTCATCTTCTAAGCTGCTTTCTATTCGGGGTCATGGGTGTCTGCCAGTGCCCATTTCAGGCAAGAAAGGCGGTACACCCTAAACAGGTCGCCAGTCAATCACAGGTGGTCCAATACACACTCACATCGAAAAGGGGATTTAGATTCTTCAATTAACCTGACTACATGTTATTGGGGTTGTGTGCGGAACTGGAGTACCTGGTAACCCACGCAAGCACAGGAAGAACATGCAAACTCCTTCAAGGAAGATCACCTTCTAACTGGAAGGTCACCATGCCACCCTTTAATACTTATCATTTTTAATATAATAGATTTAGCAAAATATCTTCACGGTGTCTATAAAAAGGATAACAAAAAATAATAATTTGCTTAGCTGAAAACCGTGGTTAAAAACCAAACCATGAGCTTTGTGTACCGTTGCATCTGTAGTACCAACCACATAATATAAGTGTGGGTAGTTTAACTATCTTCCTGTAATAGATCAGCCAGATTAACCTGCTCTAACTGAAACATCAATCATCTAATCTTAATCAAGACCTCCAGATCATTGAGATCACTTGGTTCCTCAAACCTTATATACCCCTCTGTCTAGGGATCGGTATTCAGTTTCCCTCAAAATCCGTCAAGGCGTCCAGACTGATCCAAGGCCCTTGTTACCTGCTTGTTATTCCCTTCTGTTTTTAAGCATTGAGCTTCTGAGCTGTTTAGTTTCCTGTATTCCTTTTTGTTATTAAAATTACCTTTGAGTTGGATACCTGTGTTCCTGGCTTTTCCTGAGCGTGACATTTACTTCAGGCAAGAGTCAACAATTCTATGCAATTTGAACATTGCTCAGCTCAGATATTGTGTTTTACACATTTGAAAGTCGTTTAGTTTATAAAATATTCTTGTTTAAAACTTCCATGTTTCCTTTCACATTTATATTGCTTATAAATTTCAAGGTATCTAAGTCTTATCGTCTTCTTGTTCTCAATATTTGCTGTTTCCAAGTCTCCTCCTCATTTCCAATTCTCCTCATTTCCTAGCCTCCGTGTTTCCTCATTCCATTCTCCTCATTTCCAATTCTCCAACTCTCTTCGTTATCAAGTGTCCCTATATCCTCCTTTCCAAGTCTACAAGTTTTCTTGCATCCTCCTTTCTAAGTCTCCTCCATTCCAAAAGTTGTTCAAAGTATAATGGCTGGGTTCTGATTCTTCAAGGCCAATTTTACTTACAATGAGAGACAAGAGATTGATTGCGTTCAATGTCAAAATCCCTCGAGCTACAACGAGTTTTCTGTGTGAGCCTTCACCACAATAGTCATAAATAATGCATTACTCAACATAATGACTTCTTGCCAAAGTAATATGAGAAGAAATATGTTGACTATTTTTTAAGAAGTTCTGAGGCAACAAAGGCAGATTGTTTGGTGTGGTACTGTGTTTACTCATCCTTACCATCCTTCACACAGAGGCAGACAGAGATACACACATATCTCACAAGAGCGAGAAAGACAGGAAACCGTAATAATGAGGTACAAGGGCTGCTGGGAGATGACTATCTGGGTTTTTCATCTGTATTCAGAGAATTATGAGCTCACAACATGCAGGTATCCAATATAATCTATATTAGGAGTAAAAATATTCAGAAATGCAAAGCTAGTTGTCTTTTGCATCATTTAAAAACACAATCCATGTATTGGATTGAAATGTTTTTAATCAGACTTCACATTAGTAATTCAAGTTCTAAGCACAAAACTAGTTTCAGTACAAATCCTAGTTTATGTATTTGTGGATGCTTGGCTGTATATTTGTTTCTCTCATAATGCAGATCCAAACATTTTAAGCATAGAGAAGATTTTTGAAGAAATCTTCAGTCGCAAGGAATTCTTCAGCTGAACAACTGTCCCCAAAATTGAAATTTTTTATCTTGTATATCAGAATAAGGATATAAGGTCTGTCAAGAAACATTTGAAATACTGCTTACTATTACCTTTTACTAAAATGTCTTAAAGGTGCTTCTGTGCTCTAACCAAATGCAGGTTAAACAATATTGATTCATTCACAAAATTTTGCTGTTATAGTCATGATATGTAGTCTGTGCTTTTACAGAAGCGGACATACGTTTGTTTGCTTCCCTTCCTGCTGTGTGTATGCATTCTTTTCCTTATTCTTCATGCATACTCTCAGCTAATATAAATGTATGCGCTCATCAGGCTTGCGACCGTTTCTAGGTGTATGGTTTTAGCCTTGAAGAGCTTCTTTTATTTCAATGTTTGTATGACATTATAGTGGAGTTATGTATGTCTTTTCATCATTTTCCTGTTCAGTCAAGTCATGTCTAGTCCTGTATTTTTCTGACCTAGTTCTCTGCCTTATTATAAAGCGCTTTTTTGTCTTGGTGGTTGTCAGAAGAAAGAAGCTCTTCTATGGACTAAATCTTTTTTTTTTTTCGCCAGAAAATTCTTGTTTTAGAATTAAAAAAAAATACAACAAAAAAAAAAAATTCAATAGATTAGAATAGTTGTTTCTCTAAATAATAAGTTATTACTGTGAGGTTCTTAATCTGACGTAACTGATGAATCTTGCTTGAAATGTACTTTTTGTTTATTGTTAGTTTTATGACCTAAGCTACAAATGTTCAATGCAGGCTAATCATTCCCATAAATAATCCAATTGTTGAGCCATGCCCCCACTTCCAGGGTCTGGATCTCCAATTGCCTATTGACAGACAATAGTAGAAGGGGCTAAAAAAATAATTATTTCACCAAAACAGCTTTAAATCATGTTTAAATCAAGCGAAACATTATGTGTACTTACCAATAAAGTGCCATAGCAAAAGTCAATGTGTAATACAACAAATGAGGTTCATAAAGTGCAAACGGTTGTTCTGTAACACAAGTTAGAGGAGAAATCCCCATGTGAAAAAATGGTGTCTCACCTTTAACTTTTGTTTCCGAAAACGTAACTTTTTATGACACCTTGACTTTTGTTATTATTTTCAATGTACACATAATGTTTCACTTGTTTTACAAATGATTTAAAGAGTTTTTGGTGTAAAAAATGCTAAAAGTTTCAGCAACTTCTACCATTTTCTGTCAATGGTAAGGAGGAGTGCCAGGCCCACACTGGCCCACGGTGTGAAAAAGGCTTGGGACAACTGCCCTATGTGACGTCAACGATGCTCTACACATTTTGTGTATAACACTACTATTGAATACTAACTTGTTCTTCTGACAAATAGCCAATATTTCTAATCTCATCAGCTTCCAAATGTCAGGGAGCACCTGGAATATAGGCCTTTAACAACAGTCACCATAATCATTAACGCTACACCTCAGGCACAGCACATGCTCTGCACAGTCCAGTTACCTAACCAATGCCATCAATGGCAAGTAACCATTTGGAAGAGATTGAAGGATCTTACATTTTAAACATATCCAAACTAAACCGGCCTACACATTCTCAGCTTTTAGGTGCGAGAAGGCATTTACACACTGATACGAATTTTCGATTTAAAATTTCGTGCAAGAACACACCCCAAATGAAAACCATGGGTACTTACGGGAGCTCACACATCTGGTGCCAACGAAAAAGAGTTTCACTCTGCCAAATTGTAATGTTTGCAAGGTGAACGACCAATGAAAGCTGACTCTTTTGATGAAGTGAGTAGGACGTAAAAGAGCCACTCGGGGGTTATCATCACACTTTTTCATAGCGACTTTGCAGACGATAGACGATAGAGAAGAAATCAAAGAACACCTTGAAAAAAATCATGGATTCCAAGTGATTTAAACTGTTGGTGGCTGATCACTTGGAGCTGTTTAATAAACACCATAAAGATTACAAAAATGTGGAGAAAAGAGAGGATCTTTTCCTTGGACAGAAAATGACACCTTCAGGCAAGGAGCTTCATTGCATCAATATTTCATCGACCTAGAGGAAAAGTACCCTGCTGAGAAGCCGTCCGAAGATTCGTAGGAATCTAGATTTGGTTCTGTGTGTAGGAGACTTAAAATAGCTAGCCATCAGAAAAAAAAAACTTGCTTCTATCTGCAACAAATCAGAGCAAATGAAGAATCAAACACAGTGGGGGTTATTTTCCCCAGACAGAAGCAGACAATCCTCTGCTGTTCATCAGTGAAGCACTCCTTATTCTCATCTGATCCAGATATTTTCTACATTCCATATCATCTATCTTAAAGTGCTGTATGAGTGACGGGTAGTATGTGTAAATAACAAATCAGAGCTTTATCTTTACTTGTGACTCTTTATAAGAAACGCTCACCCAGGATTTACCAGTGAGAGTCCTCACAGACAGAGAGGATGATGGGTAATGCTGCTTCATCTGGTTTCTGAAGTGATTTATGCACACACACACACACACACACACACGCACGCACACGCACACACACACACACACACACACACGCACACGCACGCGCACACACACACGCACATGCACCAGAGCTGGACCCTCATAACCGTGATTCTCTCCTGAAAGGCATAATTAGCCTTTAAATGGAAATTTGATCTTGATTTACCCTTAGGCGACACAAGTTCTCAGAATTTTTTCTGTCTATTAGACAATTAAAGGGACAGTTGAATCCTTGAAAATGTTTCTCTTTCTCCTTTTCTTCCGAGCCTCTGTGAAGTACTTTGAAGTAAGAATGCCCTATTCATAATGTAAGATGAAGTTCTGGAGTAATTTGAAAACAGGTGGGCATTTCCATCCGTTATGCTTTAAAAAATAACTTTTCTTTCTTTTCTTTCTATTCTCTAAATCCTCAAATGACTCAAAGATAGCACAGGAAGAGCCTATTGCTGTAACACCAAAATGTACTCACTTCAATGCAGTATGCTTTAAACAAAGCTCTTTCGAATGTCAGCATTTCTGTAACATTTTATAAAATAGTATTTCAACAAATTTATCAGACTCTCTGATTATGTATTGCACCAGAAGCATCTGAGTAGTGTATTTCCTCATAGCAAACTCCGGCAAACACATATAATATGCCAAAGGCTCAGAGCAAATCATAAAAAGACATCAATCATCAAAGATTCTGTGAGAACTAAGAGCAAGTAACATAATGGGGATGTCTTCCATAAGTATCATAAGAAACATTAACTCATGTACATTTATGCTAAATATTTTAGGCACACTGTACACACAGAGCTTCATTAGAATATTCAGGAAATTAGTAAAAAAAATACACTGGCGTGAAATTGGAAAGGAAAGGAAAGGAAAGTATAGACTCACGTTGAGGGCTCTCTGGAACAGGGTCTGTCCCATGACGTTTGCCAACATTCGGATCAGAGTGGCTCCCTAAAAACACAAGTCTGTCAATAAAGAGTTGACATTCACAGATATTCACAAAACCAGTCAAAAACAGTAAATCTGCTTTGTATGTTGCCATTGTTAAAGTTAACTGATTTTTAGTTTATGTTGTGATCAAAACATGCATAAAATAATCCACTCCACTCATCCACTCCCCAGGACTTGTGTTTCTCTTTCTTTCTCTCATCAAGTAAATGTCAGTAAATATTTTTTTAAACATTATAATTTATATCTACGAGTTTTTTTCCAGATGGGCATTAGATAGATCAACCAATCAAACGACATATATTGTGATAATCAATTGTTATGCAGACACTGGAATCAAGATTAAGGAATGTACCATAGAAAAAAAACTTCTTTGTTGAGAGAGAGAGAGAGAGAGAGAGAGAGAGAGAGAGACTAAGGAGTGAGGGGAGGAAGGGGAAGGGAAATTCCTGAAAGAGAACAGCCTGCTGCACGACTCTCCCTCAAGATAAGCAGAAAAAAGCTAATGTATGCCAGTCCACTTCATTTAATGAGTCTAAACATTTCTTGTTGTGATGTAACTTCCTGTTCTATCTAATTCAACATATTGTGTACATTACACTGGTAAAAATCTTGTATATAAGTGATGTGTAGATATTAGTGCTGTCAATTGATTTAAAAAAAAATCAACTAATTAATCGCTCATTTTTTTGCGATTAATTGCAATTAAAAGACTGAAACTTTTTGGATATATAAATAATTACTGTAAACTTAAGACAAAGAAATTATTATATTCAAATCTGATTGTGATTTTGATATTGAATCTGATATTCTGATTAATCTGATTTTGAAATGTTTTTTTATCTGTTACATAGATTTTGTGATTATCAATATCCTCCAAATTAGCAAATTTAAGTTCATTGATTACAGTCTTCTTTGCCTTGCTCATGTGACAGAACTCAATCACATGACCAAGGCGGAAGTAAATGGGGAAAACTATGAAACTGTGCAAAAGGCAGAAAACTAAAAAGGCACAAGTAGATATAAATGGTTTTATTTAGAAGAAACAATCAGTGGTTAGTGAATAAATCAAATAAAAAACTCAAATAAAATGAGTTAATAACATTCCAATATTTTGCATCTTTTATTTTTTTTCACTTTGTCTTATAGGATCAAAAGCATCAGATGAGTCTTACAGATCACAACTTTGCCTGAGACACATGATCACTCATATTTAACTTAATTTGACTCCATAACACAGAAGTCCCTTTGACATAATGATCTGACATCATGCCATTTCCAGTCTGCATCACATCGACTCCTGTCTGTCTCAGGCATGTCACTTCCTGTTAGTTCTGGGCACTCCAGGGAAATTTGTTGAGATAAAGTGGTGAAGGACGACTCAGTGTTTATAACACCGCTGAACCTGAAGGGAAACTGGGCAGGGGCTTGGGAACGAGCTAATCAGTGACTGCCCTTGAATAGAATGGCAGCTGGAAATCTCTGAAGAAGGACATAGTAAAGCCAATAGAGCTAGATGTTTGAGTTTCTTCAGTAGGAGGATTTCTAGAGTAGAGAAACATATTCTATAGGGGTGGTCAGGTGAGCATCGTCCTTCAACACTCATAAGCAAGCTATTCTCCCTTGATCTGCCAATTTTTTTGTGTTTTAGTCCTTTTGGTCTGAAGATCTTGATGGTTGGTATGGTGTTGGTTTCCCATAGGGTAAGGCATTTGATTTGAGTCATCAGGTGGGTGCACTCCATCCTCAACAGTTCACTGATAAGGCCCACAACATTTCCATAAAGCTCAGCGGTTTACCCAACGATCCACGTCATACTCTTTATCTCCCTGAGGGACTCTATATGGCAGGGCAGTCCTTCTCCTTGAATCGGGTCACTAGAATCCTGACAAGAGGATTAGCTTTAAAGTGTGTTCCAGAGAGAAAGAGGCGATTACAACATGTTCTGCTCTGAAACTAAATGTTTACTTTGCTACTAAAGTCCCCAGAGGAGACACAATCTCACATCTCTCAACTGAAATAGTTTCTGTCCTCAGGTTATTTAAAACAAAAATAAACTGTTTTTCATAAGGAAATGAAGATACTTTCCACAATACAACTCCATTCTCTCTTTACAAGGAGAAAATAAGAAGTGTTTACCGAACCTAATTAATGAGACTGTCAAGCCCTCCCATAAACAACTGACATATTTAGAGAAGCAATAATAAGAGTTTTAGCAATGCATTGTTTCTGTTTTGGGTGCCATTTATATTAATGATTTATTTTTTTTGTTAAAATCCTAATCTATTCAAATTGAATTGGGTTTAATTGATTTAAAACTTTTAAAGTTTTTTTTTTCCAAAATGCCAAAACTCCATTTTGATGAATGTGTCAAATGGTTTTTGTTTTTTTCTAGTACAAAAGTGATTTGAGGAATTTTCAATTTTTGAAAAGCACCTAAAAGTCATACAAACATAAACATTTTGAATTTTGAATTTTCTGAATCCATAAACAGAACAGATATGTTAAACAGTGTCAGAACTCAAACACAGATATTGGACTCACTGCTCTGAAGCATGGAGTTATCTGCTGCCGGCACAAGTGAATCCATGTCCAACAGTTTCTGTTTTCACCTGCTGGTGAGTTTTGGAGAACTACCCTAACTCTGATAGACTGGAAAATGGCCTGATTTGGATGTGTCTTCGTGGATTCAAAACAGTTCAAAAGTTTTGCTGCACCTGACAGCTGGCATGTTTCTACATTTCTGCTGTGCTTCATTTAATGGATGAAAAAATGGTTTAATTTCTGAATATCAAGACTGCCTTTTATCGCATTTATGCCATATATAACGGACAAACCTGGACTTAGACGGCAAGTACTTTTATATAGCATTTTTTATTATTATTTATTTATTATGGGCTTTTCAAATGCAAACACAAATTGCACAAACTTGTTTTTTTTATATGTTGTTTATCACGTTTTGTAACCAGACTCTTCAAATAATTGTCAATTGATTGTCACTTGATTTTGGATAGGGAGGTTGTTGCTTACACTGTTGTTTTTACACCCCCTTTCCCCCCACTTTTAGAGGGATAGTGACAGTTAAAAGGTTAACAACTCTCTGCTTGATGCTAGATTTTAAAACTATTTAAACTAAACACATAGAGCATCAGGTGGTAGACCCTCTTGCCTTCTTATAAGCGATCCAGTCGAAAACTCTATCGATGTCTGTTGCCTGAAACACTTGCTGAGAGATGGGATGAGATGTGGCCAAACCGTCCAGCAGCATCACCTCATGAAGAACGTCAGTCAGAAACCTCTGCTTCTCCTTAACAAAAGAAAGACTCATTAGTATTTTCACAGAGCTTTTTTTTTACCCAGTGATCATGGGGCATCCAGATCATGTTTCTCATAAGTGAAGCCTGTAAATTGGGACAGCTAATAACTTGGACCATTTGTGTGAGTTTTGTCCAGTTTTAACACAAATCAAATGGGTCTTTTTGGAATTTCTAAAAGCATTGGGTTAAGTTAAAGTTAAGTTATGTATGTTATTTCTGATTTAGACAGAATAAGACAAACAGTAGGATCGCCAAGGCAACCAGAGTAATGGCCAAACTGAATTATTGAGTATAGAACAATTCAAGACCAGACTGCAATCTCAGCACTTTCCTCAATGCAAGAGAGATGTGGACCACCTTCACAAAGCATGAAAGAAAACTCAACAACTTCTGCACGAGGTGCCTGCAGTGCATAGATAAAGTGGCAGCATAGTGTCCCCAACACCAAGGTGCTGGAGCAAACCTAAGTAAGCAGCTTGCATGGAGTTCTCAGTGAGAGATGTCTCAAGTGGCTCGGCCATGTCAAGAGAATGGACACAGACCTCCTCGAAGGCAAAAGAACACAAGGCCACCCAAAACTGCGTCTGCAAGAAGTACATGAAGCAGTGCTCTATCCACCCCATCTAATTGGGAAGCCAAACAAACGACCACCCAGCCTGGAGACTCGCAGGCAGGCAGGGTACATTGTGTGCTAACGCAACAAGAAGGCCGCCCAGGACAGCAGCAGCTACAACAGCCCTTCTCTCTGCAGAAGTGTGGCAGAGACTGACACTTCTGAGTCAAACTGCAGAGCCATTCTCTGTGGTGCAGGTAGACACACAAGAAGCCACACCATTGTATCCCGAAACAGACGGATGTCAACGACTTTTCTTCTAGTTTTGTTACCTTGCCATATTTTGACCTAAACTTTTGATTTTGGTATTTTGTTGCACTTTATTATAACTACAAACTATGAGCCATCAATACAGCATTAGTAAAAACCGTTTAGTTAATAATTCATGAGGCATTGGGTAATTTAGGAAGTTGTATAAGTTTGAAAATGTCAGTATATGGTGAGAAACATAATTTTTATGGATGATTAGAATGTGTATTTTTTTACTGATTGTATTGTATTTTATGAGAAGTGCATTGTTTTTATTTGTTTTGTTTGATTTTGTGTGGCACAGTAAAAATACTTGTCCATCTGGTAACCACAACCTCATGCTTATTTTCCTTTTAATTTCCATTGTTCCTAATACTATAATTAAAGTCGCTATTACTGAGTGTAGTTACTGAGTGCATGCACAAAATAATAATAATATTACTGGCAAAAATTATTTAACATGAAACGTGAATGTGTTAAATAAAATGTGTTAACATGCAAATCAGTTCACCGGTTTCACAGAAAAACACATTTAAACACATGAGATTTTAGGTTTGCCAGAGTTTTCACAGCCAGTGAGGTATGGCACAGAACATCTGCGTCAAAGCTTGGTTTTTATTTGGGCGCAAGTTTTTGGTTTTGATGATTATACATCAACTGAATGAATCGATGACACTATCTTGTGAGTTTTTATGTCAACATGAAAGAGTATTAAAAGAACTGGTTGGGGGCAGGTGGTATTAATGCAATAAATATATGCAGATAAAGTTTGGAAAATTACCCTTATTCCGACTTGTGTCTTCCAGTGCATATACAAACATGAAGAAAACTGCTATAATCTCAATTAGGGTGTTACTGTGGCATATCAAAATCAGAGCATTGCATACTTTTGTTTTTTTATATTCCATGGACGCAAATCTGAAGTACACAGCTCATGGAGCGTAATTGACATTCTATCATACTTGTAAATAGACTCAGTGTTGGGCCATTAGAGGCAGAAAGATCTTCTCTGCGGATCTGTGCCACTGAGTATTACCACCACAATATTACCATTTGTAAATAATAACATTGTCTGTGTTAGTGCATTATGTTCCATTTTATCATCCAGACTTCACTTAGTCCTAAGAAGGCCAGCTAAAAAAAGTCAGCATTTTTCTGTCCTCTGATTGGTTGAAAAACCCTACCATCACGTTTGTTGCACTGGTGAACAATAACAGACGGTGAAGAGACTGTTCATCCGAGTCTGGGTCACATCATGGTTCAAACACACACACACACACGCACCTTTCTCAGAGTTAATGTTTGGTATTGTCACACCCACTCACCCAGATCTGATTAGGACCCTGAATTGGGTCTAAAAGGGGTAACATCCCAATCTAAAATGATACATGAAAAAGCTCCAGCAAGACTTTTTTTCTATATTTCTCGAAAGCATTCCACTGCATGTGCATATTGATTTGTAATGAAACCCTTGGCAAATATCTGAGTGACCACATCCGGAAATAAGCTAATTGAGATATTTCATGTTTTTCATGTTTTCTGTTTGTTAACAAATGTTCATGACAACCAGAGAAAAGCCAAATTATCAAGAACATGTGATGGGTTTGAAGCGCCGAACGTCCTTTAAGCTTTCCGGCAGCTTGATTAAAACCCGCGCTCAAGACATTAATCCACGAAAGCAGGAAATTTAAATCAAGAGGTTAACAGCTCAAACAAGAACCATAAGGAAATCAAAAACTCATCGTGATGAGAATTTGCTTGAAAGAGCAAATGATATGAGTAGCAAATGACAGGTACTGAAAGATGGAACTAGATCTGAAGAGCTGCATCAGTAGTTATTAGAACGCATTCTTTTCCTGGGTCCTGATTTCTCTGGTCTTTCAGGACCTTTTCGTTTACAGACCATGAGCTTTGCAGGTTAATGTGTATTTGTTTAGGGAGTCAATAAACACAAATGAGAACTTCATGTTCATTTAAAACGATTGTTGGTGAGAGGGAAAATAGAGAAACGGGCAGATACTGGAGGAGACACAGAGCGAACAGCTGGTGAAATGGAGGTGATTTGAAGCGAGTCACGTCTAGTGTTGTCTATAAAACGAGTGCTCTGAGAAGAGCCTCCATCTGCTCCATATGTGCTCTCAACAAGGTGTTTACACCCAATGATACTTCATTTAGATCCGGATTATTAACATCTCAACATCATCAGCTGCTCTAAAATCAGTCTTTCAGGAGAGCACAGAGGATGTGAAACCAAAGCTCACTGAGAGGTTTAAGCAACTTGCAGACTTTTTTTTAGAGTCTTGTTAAACTCTGATCTCACACAACCAGCATTTGTTTTGAAATGGCAATGAATTTCACAACACCACTTCTTATATATCTTTCGAAGCTTTTTTTTTCATATAACAGAGACTGGAGAAGTAGTGTAGTGCCCCCACATTGAACATTCAGCCTGAATAATTATCACATTTTTGTAAAATTAAAATTTTGTTTTGTTTATTGTAATCCCAGATGAAAGACTATGCAGTTTTTTTTCTCATTCTTTTTTTCAATGGAACCCAAACATGTCATCTATAAATATTTAATCTCAAACTCAAAAAATATCTGCCTTGATATTTTTTGATATCTGCCTTGATATTTAAGTGCACTTTTTAACCCATAAAAAGTAGAAAAAAGTGGATGTTTTCACAAGTTGACAAGTAACACGCTTTTACTCGGAACTCCAAAATCTCCAAACAAAACTTGTAAATGTTAAGGTTTTGAGACTCCCTCCTGCTGTTCGCAGACATCCGTTGCATGCATTAGTCATCTCATGAAATTATTCTGAGATGTTTGGATGCACCTGTAGTGATCAAACATTATCATAATTACTGCACATTTACAGCTGCTAAACACATCAATGAAGCAGCAGCTCCTGTGAGCATTGCATTGACCTGAAGGCATTCCAAACCGAGCCCATCTGGAAACAACAAATAGATGCATATAAAGCATTTTGGATTTGTACTCTTTTATTTCTGCATAGTCCTTGGATTGAAGTGTAGAGGAGATTTGGTACAAGTTCTGGCTTGTGAATCTCTGCTTGACCATAATATTCACACAGAGAGTAAGCCTCTCAGCTAATCAGAATATGACTCAATCAAAATAGCTGCTCAACAATTTTTATTCTTGAGAAGTCACATTCTATTGAGTATTGTATTGACACTGTCATGATTTTTTGTCATAAGCGCTCATGCTCGCGCTTGTTCTCTCTCTCTCTCTCTCTGCTCGTCCACTCACTCGCTCACTCACTCAATCCTCGCTCGCTCACGCGTGCGCTGCTCTAACCACGCGCAGGTGTTGCCCCTTTCCGCAATCACCTGTGCGCTTTATAAGGATCTCGCGCTCGCTCTCTGTCGCGAGGTCATTGTTAAGTGTGTGCGCATATGTTGACTCAGGTTTCCACATCTCCTCTGTAAGACCAAGTTTTTAGACTCCTGATTTGCCTTTTATGGTTTTTTTGTACAGGCGTGAGCTCTTCCGCCCGGTCTCAGATCCTGTTCCTGGCTTTTCTGTTGAGACCCTTTTTGTTGGATTTTGTTATTTTCCTGCAACCTGCTCAGTCTACAAGAACTAATAAACTATCTGATACATCGCAACTGGGTCTTCTGTCTTGTATCGTGACATTTTTACACTGGATGCAACAAATATTAATGGTATTTTTTGGAATTTTTTGGTAATGTTTCAAAGTAAGAGTAAAAGTGATCAAATTGTTAAATTAAGTTATAATTAAAAAAGCTGGTTTATAAATTAATGGTTACTTTTGATTGAAATTAAATATGAATTTTGAAAACGTTTTTAACAGCCTTCAAACACATCTCCTTTTGCTTCATTAATGTGAAATGCATACAGAATGTTTCGGATTCCAATGATTTGTACGATGACACCATTTTATGAGCTTTCAGATAATCCTTTGCTTTCCAGAGGCTTTTATGGTTCATACTGCATTTAGACTCCAACGGTTTCTACACCAAATTTTTACAGTTTCGTGCAACAATGTGCAAACAATAACCATGGGCGCCAACAGGACATCATACATCTGACCGAATGGGTATGGCAAACAAAAAAAGAGTTTTGCACGCATTTCGTGGCGTGGAGTGCATCTGTTGTAGCACAAACACCATCTTCAGGCAGGAAGTGTCATTGCATCATTATTTCCTTGACACAGACAAAGAACACCCTGCTGAGAAGCCAGCCAAAGATTTAGCAAATCTCCTTTTGGATCAGTGTGTAGAGGCCTTAACTCTTCAAAATGACCGAAAACTGCCTTTTTGTGTGTGCATTTGCATTTGGCAGACACTTTTATCCAAACCAACATACATTTTTTAAATGAATGAACAGATTTTTTGACAGTTCTTAGCCCAAGTTTGACACTGAAAGTATTTTTCAAGTTGTGCAGGTCACAGAAAGACAGAATCTATATAAATCTACTTTTTTGAACAACTAGGCATAAAAACAACTTGACTTGGCATTGTTGGTAGAGTAACTAAAA
Organism: Danionella cerebrum; assembly: GCA_007224835.1. NCBI lineage: Eukaryota > Metazoa > Chordata > Actinopteri > Cypriniformes > Danionidae > Danionella > Danionella cerebrum. Next base: position 60,240 of record SRMA01026844.1, on the reverse strand, counting down.
AAAAACTTTTAATATTAATATTACCTTTTTTATAGTGTTATGGGTACCCAAAATATTTACTTTATTAAAGGTTTTTTTTAAGCTCATATCTAATAGTAGACTGAAGACTTGCTGCTGGCTGGCTGAATAGATAAAAAATCTTTAAAATGAATTGATGTAGAAAGGTAAACTGATCAATGGCGTTTTTTTTTCTTTTGTTTATTGACCTACTTTTCTATTTTTCTGCTCATCCTATACAACACACCTTATTAATACTGTAACGGCTACAAACGGAAACATTCATAAAGAATGCAATGTCAAGAAAAGAAAAAAAAATGTCCTCAGATTTGCCCTGGGCTGGCAAAGACAGTGCTGAGGCGCACTTCCCTTGGCATTGTCATCAAGAATAAATGACTAAGAATTTGACAAGTCACATTAGAAATTTGACAATGATGATGAATGAATCTTCTACTATTCATCTATTGAGCAGATTGACAACAGACTGTGGCGTCTCTTTTAGATGACTTCAAGGGAAAGAGGAATGCTACAGTAGCGTGTTCAGAGTGATGATACTGGTGATGTCGAGTGACACTGACCGCACAGCAGTGACTAGCTCACTGTGACAAACTAATAGTTTTCTTACTTGGGGCAGACAAAGATGGGGATAAAAGAGAATGAAAAAAAATCGAAATCGTATTATCTTCTTTTTTTTATCAACCAAAAGCTAAGAGGATAAACTTAAGAGGATAAAACATGTTAAATGTCAAGATCTTAACTGATAAAACCTACAATTGATAAATGATTAGCAATATTGTGCATGTACAATTCAAATGTATCACTCACTTTGTGTTACAAAGGCACCTTTATCACCTCTTTAGGCCTTAAACCTTGTCACCTCCATGTAGCAAGAAATAAAGCTTGAATTGCAACGTGCTTCTTTTTGAGCCCCACTAATGTGTTTATGGCCATGGGTTTTAGTGTATTAAGGTCTAAAATACCAATCCACAGCCCATCTTCAGCGGCCTGGCCTTTGTCTTTGGGCAAACTTTTAAATGTTAATTGAAAACTGCCCATTAATGTGCTTTCTTTAGCAGGCAAAGCAGGATTTCAGTTCACACTGTTTGTGTTATACTTGTGTGTTACAAATTGTTTTCTTGGTGCCTTTTGCTGTTTAATAAACAGAAATAAATCAATAAATTAGACAAATTTTTAGGGGTTGTTAGGATACTTTCGAGCTTCCAGATGGAGCATATTATCAAATGTGTATTCTTCTCTCTTCTGTTCATTTAGGGTGTGATTGGCTGAGCTCCCGAGTATGAATGTAGTGAAACTGAAAAATCTGCTTTAATTAATTAAAGCATTCAAAAGTTTGATTATGTTACCAATTGTTTTCTTGGTGACTTTTGTTGCTTAAAAAGTTTCAAGAGGGGCTTCTCCCACTCTTGAAACAAAACCTAACTTTACATTTGTGGACTTTTCTGTGGGCATACTTCAAAATTAGAATAGGATCAAATATGTATTTCCCTTGATGAAAGCAAGAATGGAATACATGGACAAGATGAATACGATGGACAGACAGAGGGAGGGATTGATGATGGGATGGATGAATGAACAGACGGTTGGATGGATGGATGGATGGATGGATGGATGGATGGATGGATGGATGGGCAATGATATATCTGAGTCTAGGTGGAGAACTTATAGCACACTGGCCTTGCCCTACTCAATGATTCTCCTGCCTACCCTTTACCTTTTATACCCAAAATGTCTAAATGACAAAACTTTTACAGTGTTGCACACAATAACACTGTACATCATGTAGAGAATGGACATGGGCACCTGTGGGATTAATCAGCCTAATTTGTTGATTTATTTCAGTTTAAACATGTGCTTGGCAAACACGTAGCTTGAAAACATGTTTTACAAATAATACATTTACATCTGTTGCGGTAAAACTAACTTGTAATTAATGGAGATAATGTGAAGGAAAATGTGATTCACTACTTAGAAGTAACTCACCATGTTCCACTTTGGAAAGAGGAAATCAGTCCCGATGTACTCGAAGTAGTGAGCAAATCCTTCTTTCAGCCAAACGTCCTCCCACCAAACTGGAGTGACCAGATCCCCGAACCACTGGAGGAGAAGAAAGAAACAATCAATCATCAGCGCAGAAAAATTACAACCATTGATCCCATCTTCCACAATCTTCTATTGTTTTCCACAAGATTTATGGCTGAACCAAAATTCATCAGGAAAAAACATACTTCTCCGTTCATTCAATATCTGGAAAAGGATATTTCATCTAAAGGCAACCCTATTTTATTAGAGAACTTCTCTCTCTCTCTCTTCAGAAGTACAAACACACTCTTCTAATAAACTGTTTCTCTCTGGTTCAGCTTCACTGAAACACCTCAAGCCCTGCAGAGCTCTGGACTATGATTAACAGTGGCCCAAACATTGAATTAAAGCAGATTTTTCAGTTTCACCGCATACATACCCGGGAGCTCGGCCAAGCACACCCTAAATGAGCAGAAGAGAGAAGAATACATATTTGATGATGACATGCTCCATCTGGAAGCTCAAAAGCATCCAAACTACCCCTGGCATTGTGTGCAGATGAGGAGGCACAAAGTGGGCCATTGAATTGAAAATATGCGAAGCTGCAGATGTGAACGAGTTGGAGATTTTCCACTGAGTCTGAGGCCATTGAACAGATGAGCTGCTGAATGCAGGACCTGATTGCTGAAGAGCAAAAACCTCTGTAGAAATCAAGCCTCTTTCATAGTAACATTACGAGATTACTGCTCAAAGACCTGCAATGCTCCTGATTGCTGGTGTCTGCCTGGAGAGGAGGAACCTGGTGGAGATCTCCTCCTAGAGATTCAACAACTGGTTCTGAACTCATTCTTCTGATACTGATCACAATAGACTACTTCAAAACTCTTAATTTAATTTGTTTAAAGTTGAATATTACACCAATGCATAACAGAACTTTTAGACTACTGGATTATAATGGCAAGATTAAGGACTACATGAGATCCTTCTGGAGAACAGCTTTTGTTTTGGGTTTGTCCTGATTAAGCTATTCAACACTCGACAAGAAATTGTGTGAATCTTATTCAGTTTCATCAGTGAGATGAAAGCTGTGAAAAGTGGTTGTGCAGTTTGCTGCTTCATGAATAGAGTCATTGAAAGAGTCAAAAAGGAAAGATGACATTTTTTTAAACTCTTTACCACATGGCACACAAGGACAAGCTTGAGAAATTGGTCAGTGGCACCATTAAAAAACAACCTAACAAAGAAATCTCCAAAGCTGCTAAAAACCACTCTGAAGATCACTCTTACATGAAGCTGTGAGCTTTAAACTAACAGATGTGCTTCATTTACATTTAATTGAGAAGTTCAAACAAGGCCTGTCTGTTGGATCAGGTTAGTGTCTCACTACTTCCCAAGTGGAAACCATCAAAGACCAAATTCTGGATCCGGTGCAAAAAAGCAGGGTAGATCACTTTGACTTGGTCATTTTAAAAGTAGCTCGCAAGCTGAAAAAGTGTGAGCACCCCTGCCCCAGAGGTATTAAGTACAGCTTTACCAAAACAGACAAAATACCCACAACATACAAGGTGAAAAGATGCTTATGGTGTGTGGGGTGGTGAAAGGATTAGCTTCTAGCAACACAACTGAACTAATGGCTCCTGTGATGTCCTCATGGTCCTTTCATTTGGTGGTTCAAGGTGCCTTGGTGGTGTTACAAAGCTGTTGAAGTTGCAAAACCCCGTCTCTTGTCACTGGATCTGTTCATTTGATCTAAAGGCACTTTTATTTACAAAGGCTCTTCAACTGGATTGCCAAACTCAGTAGTTTTCCCAAAACTGCAATCAGGGGGTGACAAATTTGGGCAGACAACTTGACAGAAGCCTGAAGATATACAAACAGGTTGATTCAGCTGTGAAAGCTAGCTTTTTCAACTCGGTCTGCTTGAAAAATTGAAACCCTTTCAGAGTAAGATGGATTTAGAGATGGCTATCCATCTGCTTATAAGCTCTAGACTGGACTATTGTAAAGCCCTGTATTATGGGGTGAGCTAGTACATAGTAAAACACCTAGTCCAAAATGCAGCACATACATTGCAGACCATTGCCTGACGCCATTGTCACACCACTCCTATTTTGCCCCTATTGGCGCTTAGATCATTTTTGGGTAAAGTTTTAACCTTTTTTGTTCAATGCTATAAATGGTAATACAATTCTTACATTGTCTTAATTCTTAAATTATCTCATTAACTTGTAAATTCATGATTGCAAGCAAACCATGCCCTATGCAGCAAATGAGGCCAAAATCCACCATATTTTACATTTTATCATGCTTTTCCACACCATATATAGTGCTGTTTTTCCAAAGTCCAACCTCATTCCATCAATTCACAAACATTTTTTCCAACAGTGCTCTCTTTTCCAAACTCCAGACATGCAGCAATGGTCTGGCAAGGAAGGAGTGGCATATTTTGTGGAGTCCTGTTGTGGATCCTTTGCTTGTTCATTGTTTTTTGTTTTGTAGACTAATGAGCAAAGATGTTAGCAAGTTCCAAATATGCCTTCATAATTGGTTGTAATTCAGGGTTGTGGCTTGACTTCATTGTTGAATCTACATTGTGCTCTTGGTGTAATTTTGGCCACACAGTTCTTGGTAAAACAGTAATGAGTGCCTCCATTTGTAGATTAATAAGTCACTTAGTTTGTTAGCCAGTACTTCTTTTTAGGCTGTTGACTGAAAGATCAGGGTTTTTTTTTGCAATAAATAGTGATTAAAAGGCTGAAACCTTTTTCAAAGGTTACTTTTGAAAGAAACTATTTAAATTCAAAATCTGATTGTTTATTGACATTTTTGTTTAAATATCACATGATTTTTTCATGTAAACAACATTCCAGTAATAAATCATCAATATCCTCCAAATTAACTGTTGGCTTTAAAGCCATATTTATTATAGTTTATTAATCATACTATATTGATCACAAAAACAAGTAACATAAAATGAAGCATAAAAGACCCTCGTAGGGATAACCTGATTAACATAAGACTTCTCCAAAGGAGGAGGAATAAACTAAACTAAATGAACAGATGACCAGGCTTTGTTCACAAACTCACTATAGTCACACAGATGGCTTGCATTGTGTGAGTACGATCTGTAGGGATCAACAATGGTCCCGTGCCAAGCTCACATAGGCTAATGAATATATACACAGTATAACACAAAACACTTGGGGAGTAATGAAAGTAAATAGGAAAGCCAGACTGGAATGGACAGAAACATGACAGAGCTGTGATCACACGACCAAGGCAGAATACACGATGAAAACTACAAAACGGGCAAAAAGGCAGAAAATAAAGACATAAATATAATAGACTGTGGCAAAAAGTCCTTCTTTGGTCTTGCCCATACTCTTTGCACTTTGAACACACAGAAATACAAAAAAACCTGCAACCGTGGTAATTGCAGTAATTTTTTAACACAGTAATTATTTAAAAATACTAAAATAATCACATGCGTTAATGCACTCATTTTAACAGCTCTACTACAAACCCTTCATCAGAAATATTTTGGTGGAATCAGGGACACTACATACGTAGTTTCTATGGATAAATCACTTGTAATTCTAAATAAAATGTTAGTCTGTGTTTTGATTAATGTCTGTAATCTAAATGAAATGTTTGAACTGAAAACTAAATGTAAGATCAAAAGTATTATCTATTTACAAGTCAGTGGAGAAATGCATTCCCATTTTTGATGAGTAACTTATATTTAATGTACAAGCATGCTTCCAAAGTAACCTTGTTAAGTGATATATGAGAACGGACGGCTCCTTCTCTTAATATATTCATAACCAGAGGTCAAATGTTGCCTCTTCAATCTGTGAGAAAATAAGAAGCCCCATATCAGCTGTATTGCTCTCTAATAGTCTTGTGTTATTGACTGAATCACTGCATATGAAGAACCATGGCAGTGTCGTTTGCATCTGAGAGGCTGAAACGAGGAGAGAAACGCACTGTGATTGAGTGTATGTGACATATAAACCCCATCGCTGGAAGGGGTGAATCTACCAACGACCTAGTGCTGCACATTATGAGATTAAAATGAAGTGAGAGGGGGGATCCAGTGACCCAATGAGCCCACGGGACAAACCTGTACAACAGCAAACAGCGTCTGTCCTGCACTAATCAATTCTCTACTGGCAGTCGGCTCGAGAGACGAGACACAAATGTGATTTATCAGACGCCGGCACTTTGCCACCGGCTCGAGTTATTAGCGTTCAGACAGAGCTTTTAATATATGACAGACATAAGAGCTGAATAAAGACTAAACTAATGCATTAAGAATGAAAGAGTCAATCAATCTGTCAGCAGAGCTCAGGCCCCTCCCACTCGAGCTCTCTGGCTAATCTACACTAGAAAACAATTAGCGATGTGTTATTTAACACTGTATGAAAGTGATGGGAAGCAGAGGAGCAGCTTGAATAGATTAATGACATTTTAATTAAAGACATAAAGACGAGCAAGGGCTCCTGAGAGATGAGACAACAGGGTGAAATAGCCCATGGCTAATTCAAAAAGGCATGACGGCTAATCTTCCTTCCCTCTTCTAAAGTCTGCATCATTTATAAGTAAGCACACTTGTGATTACATTGTTTCAATGTTAAATATGACAATGGTTTGGATTAAAGTTACACAATGTATTATGTCATAAGTCACATTTCTAAACAAATATTGTTTATGTGAGCAGAGGAGTAGTGACTGGAACATACCAATGTGTGTTTTTTTCCTAATTATCCATTAGTCCTTCCATTAGTGTGAGCTCCTCTATGCAAAAATCAGGAGCTAAACATACTGCAGATGAAAAACCATAGATGAAAGACTGAAGGTACAGCTTTAAGGGGAATCATTGGCAATGGTATAAACACTGCTCCAGTGTTAAATGGAACTCGAATGGAGACTTGAAAAAGCACTGGGCTTGTGTATTTGTAACACTATTTGAGTTGAATGTACACCTCAATAGAACTAAAGAACTAACACTGATTGGCTGCAAGTTGAAGAGTTTTTTTTTTTTTTTTTTTTTTCAAAATGCCACAACTCTGTGTTTCCTTCCCACTGTGCCAAATTCGTCCACAAGACATTGTTTTAACAGCTTCTGAACCACCGAGATGTCAAGAGGACGCCTCTCTGACATTGAATGCGGGTTAGCAGAAAAGTGTTTAGAGGAAAATTTTCGTTTAAAAAGCATCCCAAAGATTCACAGACATGAAAACTTTCAAATCCGTATTTTATTAATTAAAGATTTATTTTAAAATAAGTAATTTTTCCTCAAAATGCAATATCTCCATGGCACATTATTTTTCCACAAAACACTATAAATCAAAGATTTTTTTTTTTTTTTTTTATGGAATGGTTCAAAATGCAATAACAAGCAACATCGACATTGAAACAAGATTACTGTTTAACTGATTACAGAATAGATTAGTTAAACAGTGTCAGAACCCATACACAGATATAGGACTCACTGCTCCGAGGCTCAGAGTTACCCACTGCCCGGTCAAGTGAGTCCACATCCTGCATTATCTCCGTTCACCTGCTGGTGACTTTTGGACCTCTCCACTGGAATTTATTGACTATAATCAGCTGGAAAATGGCCTGATTATGTTCCGTCTTCGTGGAATGATAGTAAAATGATTCAAAACTTTGGCTGCATATGACACCCACCATTATTCCACCTGCTTGGCACCTTAGCTTCTTTGCACTGGGCTTGGTTTAATGAGGTTATGGTATTTTTGGGGAAACAATTGAGTGGCGTTTATCGCGGGTTGAGGAAAAAAAAACAGGACTGCATTATATGGCAAGTAACTTTTTTTTCTTTTTCAAATGTGAAAACTCATTTTGGGAACAAACACCTCAATTCAACTCACATAGTGTTACTAGGGCATTATTTATAAAGGTTAAGACCTTTGCTACCAGTAGCAGTATGTGATTTAACACTGATATTTTTCAGTGTATAGCAGTGTTTTTCAATCAGTGTGGAAATTTTCACGTAATTGTTCGAAATTAAAGTGGTCTTATTGGTTTAAATATGAACAAATCTCTAATTTATTTATTTAAAGTTTCCCTTTCGAGTGGTGTGCCACATGATTTTTAAATGAAAAAGAAAATGTTCCGTGGTGCAATAAACGCTTGAAAAACACTGGTGTAAAGTATGTCCAAAAACTTTCCTTGTAACATTAGTCATCTCTCATCTTATGACTATAATCAGACGGAAAGATCTGTGCTACGCTTTGCTAAAGTGTTTTCAGCAGAAATCACTCCGTATATTCCAAAACTGGAAAACTCATTAAGCAAGAGACAGTAAAAAATAAAGTGGAGTGTTCCATTAAGTTTTCTTTAAATTGGTCAAAATAAATTCTAGGTTTGCACTTTATTTTTATAAAGTAACTACATCTGGTTCATACATTTCTTGTTGTTTTTGTTGGAAATTGTAATCTTAGTAAATTATTGCTAGCAAATTCAGACTGTGAATTGGAGGGGAATGAGATTAATCTGCCATTATTCAGCATTTAACTCAAGGATTAAAGCTGGAAGGTGTGTTAACTGCTACTAGCAAGAGAATATGTTCAGTGCTGAGTTTTCGTTTAAAGAGAGGTTTGTACATGTGCTGTAAACGTCTATTCAGTGCACCCATGCTGGGCATATTTCAGTTTTTCTCCATAAATGTAATCACAGATCAGTTTTATTGTTCTCCACTCCATTGCTGCTGTGTTTGATCGATTCCTGATAATAAAATGGGTTTATATATGAAGAACAGCATTATCTGGGGCAACCTTATAAATTCCAGCTCTAAAAAAAATCAAATATTCATGTTCTTGCTGTTTCTGAAATAATCTCATGATTTCATGCTCCCTGTGAGAGGTGTTAGTGCTTAAGGTTCAGAGTGAGTTCAGATGGAGTTGAGGTGTATAAGGTAAAATGAGAGATGAGGGGATTGTTTCCTTTTATTTCCTTTTCTATAAAATACAAGTAGAAAGGTAAAAAGGAATGATCTGAAGAATAATTTTATTCAATCAAGAAAGCACAGGGATGAGTATCCCACATAAAAGAAGAACGACACAATGAATCACAAAATCATTCAAAATAACATCTACTTTAAACATAAACTTCATGGAAAGAAAAGGAAATTATTTGTTTAATTTTTAACTCGTACATGAAGTTTTGTCAAATTCCAAGATGAAGACGAATAAACAGCTATTACCACTAAGGGGCAGCTTTGTTGTGCCTCAAAGATCATTCATCTCAAGAAAACTGCTCCTGAGGAGACACCTTTAAAAAAGGGTTTCCCTAGGTATTTTTTAAGTCCTAAGCAAAATTAAATTCAGAATCACAATTATCTATTTTTCAAGGTAATGAATCTTATTTTTTTAGTTAAACTAAGTGATCTCTAGATTACAAATTTTCTATACTTCAGAACTGGGAATAAGTCAGACCTGTTGCCAGTGCACGCCGTCCTCCAGCGGGGCTGCCCATTGTCACCGGTTCTGTTCATAATTTTATGGACAAGATTTCGAGGTGTATTAGGGAGCGGAGTGTGTCCGGTTTGGAGGCCATGTTTCATCTCTGCTTTTTGCAGATGATGTGGTCATGCTGGCTTCATCAGAGCAGGACCTCCAGTGTGCACTGGGGCAGTTTGCAGCTCAAAGCAAAACGGCAGGGTTGAGAAATAAGCACCTCCAAGTCTGAGCCCATGGTTCTAAGTCGGTAAAAGGTGGGATGCTCTCTCCGAGTTGGTGGAGTGATCTTGCCCCAAGTAGAGGAGTTCAAGTATCTTGGTGTCTTGTTCATGAGTAAGGGGACTAGAATTGACAGATGGAATGGTGCAGCATCTGCAGTAATGCGGTCGAAGTACCGATCTATGATGGTGAAGAAGGAGCTGAGCAGCAAGGCAAAGCTCTCGATTCACCAGCCAATCTGCGTTCCTACTCTTAGCTATGGTGATGAGCTCTGGATCATGACTGAAACAATGAGATCCCGGATACATCTGGCTGAAATTAGTTTCCTCCCCATTGTATCTGGGCACTCCAATGGGACTGCTCTTTAGTCTCATTTTTGAGTTCTTTAGAAACAATGAAGAGACATTTATCTTTTTATGCTTTCAGTAGTAGATAGATTAAATGAAAAATAAATAGCCTTAATTTGATTAAATATTATGGTTTTATAGCCTGTAAACATGAACGTAGGTATAACCTTCAACAATTCAGAATTTGACCTCAACCGAATCTAAGAGTTACCAAAACTTTAAAAGTTTTGAAATGTGACCAGTGATATGGTTGAAAACAACACCTGGCAGCACATGGTAAATAGCAGGAAAAAGTCAATAGATGGCAGCTTTTAGAAGCACACAACACAGCTGTGTTTCACTCAAGCTGTGAGCTTAAGTGCCTTAAAATGCATCTCAAAATCCTTCTGTCACAAAGCACTTACCCAGCTCTCCAGAAAAAACTTTTAAGCATTAACATCGTGATGAGAATATTTTTATCTAAATAAACAACAACCTCATTTGCAAGAGACAATGTCCCCTGTTTGATTTGACTGCATGGAAAGTAAACACAAACCCATTAAAAAGCCATAAATAAATATAAACATATGTATAAAATAAAAGTGTAGGTTTGCCAAAACCACAGAGCACTCATGAATTTAGTTGTTTGTTGCAAATATTATTGTATATTGTATATTTGCATAATATAATATAAAAATATATTATTTACATGATAAAAAAAATATATATATATATATTTTTTTTTTTTTGTTATGGTTACGAGCACAAGACACTGATGTTTTTCTTAGACCTTCCAAACCATCTTTAAAAGTTAAATATAGTGACTGGATTATGAAACAAAAGCTCTAATTTTCACATTGCGAAGTATTTGTACAGTTCAGTCTATATGAAATTAAAAAGTATTTGAAATGTGTAGATAGGAGGATAGAATGTGTAGCTGAGAAACATTTCAATTATACATTTTAACCATCATAAGAACATCACAGGAGCGAGCAATTAAAACAAATTTGATATTTAGACAAGAAAATGAATGCTCTACAAGCACTCAGCAGCTTTTCAGAGATTAGTGTTACTCTGGAACTTGTGTGTTACCTGATGGCAGATCTCATGCACCACCACCATGGTGAGCTCCATCTGATAGGAGAAGGATGAGACATGTGGATCCAGAAGTAGCTTCTGCTCCACAAATACACTGAGACCCCAGTTCTCCATGGCTGCGTATGGGTGCTTGGGAACAGCCAGAAGATCTGCAGACACATAGAAAAACCTTTGGTGAGAGAAAATCATTGACAAAACTTGGATGGAAATATATAAAATGGACGGAAAATAATAAAATGTAAGCTTTTAGACTTTTACAATTCCACACAAACAGCGACAAGTCACAGTGTAACAATTCAGCAAGAGGTTTTTAACTGTAGATTACTAACTGGGTTATCAGTAGAGAGAGATTTTTTAATAGTGTTGAGAACTGAGAAACCTAAATGAAATAGATTTTTGACACATTAGCAAAAGGTTAATTTTTCACAACTACCAATGTTTAAGTTTATTTTAGAAACAACTTTTTACTAGTGCGAGCTCTGGGTGCCCAGAGTGTTGCTCTGTAATATAATAAGGGGCTTTAGTCTTACTCTTTGCATGACAACTTTTAGCTAACTGTTTTCTGCTCACTGCTTGAGTTGCACAAAAAAACATGTTGCATTCTGAACACAACAGACACAGGCCAGACATTTCTAAAGCAGAAAACTCCCTGAAAAGTGGAAGATATTCACTGACAGTGATGTAGACAGCCACCACATCGAGAGGAAACGGTTTGATAAGCAGCCCACAGGTGCACCCTCTCCACACATACTTCATTTATAATCTGCAATACCTAGAAATACATGAATTACTATAAAGTACTATAAAGTACTAAACAGCAAGGTATGCAGATGAATAAAAAAACTGTTCCTCTAAGCATATCCGAAATGTCAGTCAGTCTAAAGGTGCATTCTAACCTCCAGCGTCAAAGTGACATGATCACATTCATTTTCAATTTAGAGAGGCAACCTCTCATGGAAACAGCGATAGTGACTACTATAGCCGAAGTTAAGCAAAGTATAACTATATTCACAGAAAAGTGAGAAGTGCCAACCAATAGGAGAAAAGTTTTTTCAGGTGATTTCCTTAACTCATCAGTTATCACCTACAAGCATTAGATCGACAAGTGCAAATGCCCTGTGGTGTGAAGGCAGCTTAAGAATGAGATAAAGCAGACTGTTATTTAAATGCTTCCTCTGCTATCAGACTGTCTCGGGAAACATTTACATGCTGATGAGATGGAAGGCAGAAGCAGAAACCTCTGGCGCTGCTAAATCCACAGCTGACACAGAGCGAGAGGAAACGGGGAAAACTCTAACACGATTAACCACAGAGCGGCTGCACCTTTTTTTCGAGCTCTATTAACTCAAGAGGAAAGCTGAAATCCTTGAAGTGAAGAAAGTGTCAAGAAAGTAATACAACTACCTGAAAAGTGCATTTCTATTAGGATTATGCTGTACATTCACACTTGATTAGTCTTTTACATTTGCACAGAGATGATGAAGTGACACAATCACTCAACACAATCAAGACACAAAGGTGCAGTGGAACAGCAAAGCAAAGGTGAGAGACTGAAGAGCTGCTCCATTAAACAACTTAAGCAACTTAAGTCAGGATCAGACAGTGCTGGTTTAATTGGTCGTTTTAATGTGATTTATGGATGAGAGACTTGATCCTTTTTTAATTGAGCTTTTATACAGACTTAAACCGCAATTAGTGAAAGAAAGACAGGAGTACAATTGTAATCATCAGACCACTTCAACAAGAAATATATCAGTTTGTCAACCTTGTGGGAAGAATCTAATAATTATGACATGTTTAATAAATAATATAGAAAACAGTACTTATTATATTAGACTATGCATTGACAAGGTGTCTGTGTGTCATTCGGATCGATTTGGATACATTTTTTTACCTTTGTAGAACTCACATCACAAAACTCAAATGTATGAGTTGATTCATTAGTTTCTGAAGTAATCTGTGATTGTAACAGAGCATCCAGTTTGTATTGGGGTCTTTGACCTCCACATGGCACTGTGATTGAGTCAGATATTTTTTCTGTTATTGTTTTGCCTAATATTTATGTCACATATTTTACAAGTAATAAAAATAAATACCTTATCAATGTTAAATATTGCATTTGATTGGTCTAAAACAGAAAGTGTACATTGTTCAGACATCAACTGTTAATATTGTTGGTAAATGTGGGACCGATCAGACATTACAAGGCTGAGTTATCACAACTTCATCTTTATGGTGAAATGTCGAATTTAGATGGTCGTCGTGTGCACATAGTTTAATGAAGCTTCGCAATTTAACATCCCATGTCTCTAAATACGAGAGTCTAAAAGTGAACACATTCAATATCTTCAAGGAGCTTGTTAAAGTACAAGGCCTGAAATTGTACTACATTTTACACGACAATTTAAAAGAACTGACTTCCTGTTGGTTTTGGAAACTCGGAATTTACTTTTTTGTAGGCCTTGGTCTCTTACATTAGGGTTGCAAATTGCAAACATGTAAACACACTCTGACATAGAAGTATAAAACTGCAAAAATTGGGATATTCCGTGCTGACACTAGGTGGCGCTATAACTGGGACTGCAGGTTGCTTTATATATTTGTTCAGACAAGGACTTGTAACACACATGGCAAATTTGATCCCGATTGGACCTTGCATGGCTGAGTCATTATCAACTTCTTGTTTGTTTCAACATTGCGACTTAATAGTTTAAAGAAGATTAAATCTGTCGGGACGTGTACATGCATGGAATCCATACTCAATCGTAGCATATGTACAAAGCTGAAAGCCGCTTAAGCTCTGCTAATTTGTTTAAAACGTACTCTGTTGTGCCCCTATTAACATAAATAATATATCAATTAATATGTCAATGCACTTTCCTCCTTCTGTCCATTGCTACAAGGCATGGCTTGCAAATGTGCTTTTAATATTGAAGAATGAAGAAAATATTGCTTTCATTCTCGTATAGCTGTGGGAAAAGGCAGCTAATTGATCAATGTCCAGTAATTAAAATTGAGCTTGATACGTTTGCTGGCCACAATTATTTAATCATTTAATAGTAAATACACTGAAATTATAAGTGACAAACCACAATATCTGCAGCTGTTTGATTGTGCACCCGCTGTTCATGTTTACCAGAGACCATAATAAACAAGGTTGAGAAGGTTCTGAGCAAATTATTTCTACACTGATCTCTGAAGCACAAACAGTCCGTGGCCAACACATGAAAGAAAATTAGCAGCGGTAAGTCACTATCTGGCATCTCACTAATTCGTCACTGGTGTTGTAAGATACTGCGTCCTGATTCATACAGAGAAACACTTCTTGAGAAACGCTTATGAATTCTGTGATTAAATGTTTAAATTTGGTTCATTTTACACGTGAAAATTTGAGATCCTGGTGCATAGTGACTTGAGAAAAGTTCTGGTTAAATTTCAAGTTCAGTTTTCAGGTTAAATGCTTACACTTTTTATTTTTGCCATTTAATTGCAAAACAATAATCCTTATTATTACTTATATAGATTTGACATCAACATTGCAATAATCGTCTTGAAAATCGATATTTGATAGGAACTGTTTGAATGCTGTATTTGATCTTTTGATTAGCCTTGTCTAGCCAAAGAGTTTGATAATGCTAATATCAGTTCAGGGTAACTCTAAAATATTTAATAAAGGACAAAACCTTTTTGGTCAAATAAGGGTCAATTCCATATATTAAGAGATGGGTCATAGCCCTTTTCCTAGGCAGGAGAGGAAGAGAAACAAGTTCTTTACCATCATCATCATCTTTACTTTGTTTTCTGTACTTGGTTCATAGAATAATTTAAAGATGGGAAAGAGAAACAACAATCAGGGCAAATGATCAAGTAAAAGCAGTAAATGAATTTCATATAGTTCTGCATTTATAGCCTGTTGCAGCCAGTAGAACCCAACTTCAACATGCTTGTTTATTGGTATGGGTCACAGAAGATGAGTGTCCAATAAAATCTAAAATATCAAAATAAATGAATACAAGAAATAAACAGCATCAGCAGCCTAATTTCAACAGTATATTTATATTGTGTTGTGATGCTGGGTCTTCTCATGAGATGTTGGGTCACTTCATGGTTGTTTTTACACATTAGCAGTTGTAAATGTTATATAATGTTACCAAGTACACTAAATAATCACATTTTGGACAAAGAGTGTTGATCTTGTCAACTTAGTTACAAAAAAACATTATCTGTTATTGTTATTTATCAAGTATATTAAAGCAATAAAAAAGCTTGACAATATTGTCTCACTCTTGAAACATCATAGTCCTCAGGTTTCAAAACGTGTAGATCGAGTGTGTATGCTTCTATCTGCGTCATCACCAGAGTGTGTTTATGCTTCAAGCTCTGGCAGAGGAGCTACATTTGAGAACTCATGATGATGAAACCCACATGTCTCAAACATGATATGAAAGCATTAAACAGTAAGGGGAGGATGAAACTTAGAGCATGTTTAGATGAGGGTGATGGAAGAAACAGAAAGATCAAAATAAAACAGCTGGTGATTTATTCCTCCATACATTCCAATAAAGCAATTATTCATCGAGTCCCTCACAAGAAGCCTGCGGTACAGCTCTGAACATTCAGCCTTACCTTAACCATCGCATTAATACCTGAGCTGCTCTGGGAGGCTGTTTGGTGACAAGCTATCCTGGGGCATAAGAGGTAAGGATGAGGGAGGAGTTGGAAGGAGGTAAACTTGAGCTTTGGATAAGCAAAGTGCTCATTCAGCGCAATGTTTTTGAGAGATTTTAGACTTAAACTGTTTTATTAACTTGTTTTGAGAATATATCCACCCATGTAAATATGTTAAATTTCAGTGACCTGGATTTCTTTGAACCATGCATGTTACAGAAGTTACCACAATTTGGTGTAGCATCTTACTGCTATGCAAATGGCCACTGACCTCATATATATTTCCAATAATGGTTAATGGCATCAATATGCACCAAATCATGTTTTGTGAATGTTTTTATTTCACTAAAATAAATCAATAACTATTCCTAACTTTTCCAAATGCAATATTATAGAAATTTTTGTATTATTATATCTCTCACTGCTGAAATAAACTACCAATGAAGCTATACATTAATAGTTTTTTTTTTGGGAAATTATTCTAAACTATCAGGAGGTTAAAATTATTATTTTGCTGACGATGTAATTAAGAAATGGTTCCATCAATGTTAAACATTTCAAGTCAAAGCACTTCAGTTTTTTTAAGCAGGGATGATGTTTATCAAAAGGCAGACTTAGTAGCAACTCTGATAGCATCTGTCTGAGCACAACACCTTATTATCAGCTTGAATGTGGAGCACAGATCTCCCCACAGGCTCAGACATTTCCACTGATAATAAACTGTAGTTACAGCTGATGTTTTTAGGACTCCATTAATAACTCCACTGTTGCACCACATCTTTTCTCAGAGGACATGGATCTCTGAGAAATCAAAAGAGATAGTCCCAAACCACTTAATATTGACTTAATGAAGGCTAAGAATTAAAATAACTACACTTAATGACCACCGAGGCATCTCTTCTTGAAATATTCGACCATGAACATGAGCAGCGCTAGTTCTTTTGATGCTAGGTCTATGTGTGGCCTGTTCATTAGCAACATAATAAACATTTACCTTGAGAAATAAAATAAGAAACATGAACCATTAAAACAAAGTATAATTCCAAAGCTAATATTTGCTACATTTGTTTTAGAATCATTGTCATAGAATCTTATGCAAAATCAGCATCGACACCTGACATTTCAGACCAAAAGTATCTCTCCAACTAAAGCTAATAGCTTCTCAGTGCCTGTGAGGCAGCAACAATAAACTTTCATGGAAGTTAAAGCTCCTGGTTTTAAACACTTCAGCTTGTAGTGCTATTAGCTCTGTCACCTTTTAAAGCTCAGATACGAGTTAAACTATCCAGACATCAGCAGTTAGCAGCTCAGTTAGCATGTTAGCATCTTGAGCTGATGCATTGTGATGTGTTGAAGGTCTACAGGGACAACTGAGCAAACAGCTGTTCCCTTTCACAAACTCTTTATCGTCATACACGGCCAGATTCCCATTCAGTAGCTTTACAGGATTACAGAATCGAATAAACACACAGCAGTGGATTAAACGCATGAAGAAATAGATGCACATGAAAGTGCGCAGATCAGTCTACTGTCGGTATGAAGCCATGTCTCTTGTTATTTCACATTTAGAAGTTTCAATCCTCTTGTCATGCAATCCTCAGTAATCCTTTCTTTGATTTTCTAAAAAAATCCATTCTCTTTCAACACCCAGCTCTCAGTTGTTTAAGTCTGCACTTGATCAGACTCTAGCTAAGTGTTTACAGAATTCAAAACAGTTATAGAGACTTTTGTTTTTACTCAGAGGGCTTTTCCAAGGAATGATGGTCAGCAATACACATTCTAGAGTGAATGAAACACTCACAATATGTATATGCTAAGTCTGTGCAAAAAAGTGAAATAAATTACCATCAGTAATGCTGATTCTGAATCTGGAAATCAGACATTAACCAAATGATCAAAGAACTCACATATTTGTTTTTACTAAGATACGTCAAGAATTTGACATTCTAAAAAGTTTCAAAACCTTAAAATGTCTTACCTTGGTATAACTTGCCAGATATGTCTGCACAATTTGCATCAGCTCTTCTTTAGATGTTTCTGTTTTCATTTATATTTCATTCTAATTGGGGAACCCATTTTCCTCAGAATAAGAACTGAATCATGGTGTTTGAGTGAATACCAAAATAACCGAAATGTTCATTTCTATCAGGAACAAGTGAAACATGTGCCCATGTGTCTTTCTTTCATATTAATGAAACGCTCTGAGAGGAAGTTATAATGAGGTTTCTGCATGAGGGTTGGCTAGGTGTCTTAGATCTATGTAGATATATTCACCATTCACTCCATTGATGCCTTGTATTATTAAAGCACACTGCATTTGCCTCATGCAGCATTGCAGAGAGGTCCACACAGAGACACTCTTGCTAGTTACAACAAAAGTTAATGTCTACAACAAAACGTCAATCCTCTTCAAATTGCAAAGCAAAATCTGGGGAGATGGGTCTGTTTTTATGTCTCTTTCTCTCTCTCTCTCTCTCTCTCTGTCTCTCTCTCTCTCTCTCTCTCTCTCTATGTGTGTTCATGGTAAATTGGAGAGGCCCTGCAGTGGCCTCTCATATCTGAGTGCTTGACACGGGCTGCAGGACTGAAGGGAGTTATGGGCAGTGGGGCAGAATAGAAAATTGCCGAAGAGAGCAGTTCTTCGTTGAGCCGAAGGAGCAAAGCCTCCAGAGAGAATCAAACAGATGCTCATTATCACACACTTCAATCCACAGCTACATCAACCTCCAGGCTCAGCGATCACCCAGAGCTTTCCCTCTGTTGGTATATCTGAATTTTAGGATTTTGTTCAGTCATCCACTCTAGGTTACTGTCAAATTTTTTCCACTAATACCTTGCAATACTATGAATGTAATGCAATTCCTGAGTAATGAGGTGGCTTTATTCTAATAGCTCATTTTTTCAATAGTAACTTTGTTGCTTTTTAAATTATATGATGTCTTTTTAAAAATACATGAAATGTAATCTAATAATTTACTTTCTTGATATATTTCACTTTCTTGGGGAAATTGTCTTGGTCTCTATTTTTAGATTATTTTGATTTAGTCCACAAGAATTATTTCTGTTCTACCTTTTAACATAGACTATTATGGTGTTCCTATTAAGTCACTATATGTATTTTATTCATCAAGCAATACTCAGTGTTGACAAAATTAAATGCCAACAAATTGCTAAATTATTTTCAACATAACACTACACACATATTACATAGAGCATTCATAGCACTTAAAGATGCAATATTATGCAAAATTGATTAATTCTTAGCATCTTTTAGTGTTGTTTACTCATCTAAAACATTCCCCAAGTCTTATTCAGAATATTTCATGCATATTTGGGTACTCATGTATTCCTTTTTGTGAGCTGAAAATGACTGTGTTCCTAGCACCACCCAAAGTTTCTATCACCGCCTACTGACAAATCAGATTAATCACCAGTACTGCTAATCTCTTTGCAGGGCCGGCAAACTGTCTGACCCGAAAGTGTGGGAGCAGTAGACCCTCACTGAAAAAGTGTGTTTGCTACTTAAAATTATTTTTTAAATACTATTCAGTAAGAACGGGAAGAGGAAAACTCATGTGGCTATTATTTTAGAGGGGAGAATTTATGTGTGCAACTCTGTGCAAAATTAACACTTTTTGGATGATTATTAAAGATTTCCTTTGGTCAAGCTTATGATGAGTGTGGGAAGAAGTTATCTGGTGTGTAGTTGTAAAATGTTATGAATAGATTTCAGTGATTATTGTAATGAAATTGTGGGGGAAATTATGTCTGTCACTTGATGCTAACAGATATTTGCAAAGAAAAGGCTGCAACCGTTGTTTCATTATTTGCTGTTAAGTTGTTTATTTTTGTGGTTCATTTATGGTTTAGTCAAGTGGTTATTGGAGAAGATATGATTTCCTCAGAGTAAGCAAAAAGTGCCTCTATTTTGTTGAATAGTGTTCTCATTTTGGAAAACCCATTTTTGTGACCCCATTAAGGCTGTGCATCCAATTTCCAACTGTACACAGTCACAAACAAAGTTTATAAAAATTATATTCAGTCACGTGTTGGTCTCTTTAAGAGAAACTTTGACCATATACACTCCAGCTGGCCAAAATTACTAACCTGGGAATTCAAGCCATTTGGGCAGTGTCCATTCATTCTCAGAGATTTATTCTGGTAAAGTGCCAGTGCTCAACAGGTAAGTTTCCAGCTCATAAAGGCTGGTCCAGATTCAACAAGCTGAATTCTGTTCAGATTGCCATTCGCCTGTAGCCGAATCGTTAAAGATCATAGCTACTTGATGTGGCACACACTGGAGAGGAGTATCAGCCATGATGAGCAACTAGACCAAAGAATTCTCATTCTCAAGTATTTTGATAGAGCATTCTCTGCTCAAAATGACTTTTCATACAGTGTCACATTTCAACTCAGCTTTGTTCTTTTCTATTATCATTACAGCTAATATCCAAATAAAACTGCACACTTGTCTCTGATTTCTCTTTCCAATACACACATTAAAGATCAACCTTTATCTTTTCATTCAGACATCTCTTAGTGAGTAGTATATAGCGTTTCAGAATTTTATAAACAATATTTTTCCATCACCCACACAATTTGTAGACTCAGCAACTTGAGCGCTCCTTACATTGACTTTCATTCTGTCTCTGCACAGCTTCGGTCAATCCCATTGTGTCCCATTCTCAACCTGATAACCCAATCAATCACCATTTCAGCCAGTGTTAGCTTCTGTAAGCGCTATTAGAGCTCTAGCAGGAGCGTCCCGCTGGTATCAGCTCTCTCTAATGAGATCTGCGGCCCATTCTGCTCTTCCACAAATCACGACCGCTGCAACCAAGAGAAGTCTTTAGAGGGGAGAAGCAATAACTGCGAGAAGCGCTCAGATTCAGGATATCACTACATATCAGAGTCGCACCAAAGCACGACTGAGGACAGAAACATTTTTTTTTGTTCTTGAACTGCAGGAATCATCACGACACAGATCCGAGAGCTTCAGACATTGTCCAGAAACACAGTTCCCTTCTCTCTGTTTGCTTTTCATCTTTATCAGTAATTGCAAGAGGAGGAAAGGCCAAGCTGTTTGTTATTTGACTTTTTGTCTCTCAGTTGACGTCAAGGTGGGGAAAATATTCAAAGCAGTGAATGTGCAGTTTAATATCTGTGACAGTGAAGTTGAATATGCAGAGACAGATGGCTGGGGAAAAGGGCACTTTGCAGAGGGACAGAGGGACCACTGAATTCACCAAATCAGTCTTCGGGCTCAGGCACTTCTACAAGAGTGTATTGATGAAGGCACACAACAACCTCTAGGAATTTAACTTAAAGTAATCATTTATAGCTGCTTGTCTTTTGGCACCTTCCCCAATATCAAACAAACAGCAGTATGTCAAATTCTGGATATGGAGCATAAACACAGGTTGATTCATTTCCTACAACTGTCCCAGCTGGCAACTGATGTTAAACTGACATCAAATGTCAACAATAAAATATCAAAAAATGCTAAATCGTTTTTGATTTCCATAGCACATGCACTGAATGAGGGACTTTGGCCTCCTCCTCCATAATTATCTGTGAGGTTTTGGGACTGTCGCAGAGCAACACAGAATTTCATCTCGTTCCAAAGATTTACTATTGGATTTAGGTCCATAGACTGGCTAAGCCACACCAGAACTATGATGTTCCCTTTACAGAGCCACTCCTTGGTTTTTCTGGCTGTGTGCTTTGGCTCATTGTTGTGTTGGAAGAACACACTATGACCTATCTTTAATGCTCTCACTTAAGGAAGAAGGTTTTGCCCAATATCTCACGATACCTGGCCCCATTTATTCTGTCCTTAATACAAAGTAGTCGTCCTGTCCCCTGTGTTGAAAAACACCCCCAGAGCATGAGGCTTCCAGACCTATGCCTGTCTATAGGTATGGTATTACTGAGATGATAGTCATCATTCTTCTATCTTCAAACATGCCAAATGGAGTAAAGACCAAAAAATTCTACTTTGATCTAACCACAATCCCATGGTTCCTCTGGATCATTCAGATGGTCCCTATCAAACTTCAGACTCATCTAGACATGGGCTGACTTAAACAGTCCCCTGTTTAAATCCTTCAGTGCGATGGATGATTTTAAGCCATGACGTCTCGTATTACAGATGTTAACCTTTGGTAATGGTGGTCCCAGCTCTTTTATGGAATTGACCATCTCCTTCCAATGAATAGAGATCTTCTGTGGGGCCCCAATCTGAGGGGCATTGACAGCATCCTTAGCCTCCTCCTGTTTTGACTGTGCTGTTTTTAGCATAATTTTAGTCATAAAAAGGGAAGCCTATGCAAATACTGCTTGCTGGAAATCTGGTATTCTTTTCACTTGTTAGCATGTTGCTTTGTAAACATTCCCTTTTTTTTTTGAAGGTCAGGCAATGTTTTCAGGGACTTTAACAGTTTAAATAATGTCGCTCAACAGAGCTCATTAGCACTCAATGGGTAGCTAGCACGTCCCTTCACAGTTTCCACGCTGACCCCACTGATGACCTTTGGCTAAATATCACGGTATTATATAAAACTAGGTAGGCAGTAACACTGCTAATTTATTCATGTGTTTTCTGGGAATTCTTATGCTTATTTTCCCATGTAAAGTCAAGTGAGATGATTGCCTTGTAACCTGCAGAGTGAGAGTGTTTCAACAGCTAATAAACCTAATGTCTGCTGGAGCTTCTCTCAAGATCAGATCCAGTTTTATAGACTCTTCAGCCCACAACACTTCAATACAGAACACTTAATGGCGAGAGCTGCTGAACAGAGAGTCATTTGGTTTGAGAGAATGTTTTTAAACAAGTTGGGTTTAATTGGGTTGGGGTTAATCCTGCTCAGCATTTTTTTTACATAATATTGTTTTTTTTTTTTTTTTATCCATGTATCTAATTCATTCACATGACGTTAAATGGTTCTGTTTGGCATTTATTTATTGTGCCATAAGTACAAATATGTGTTGTTTATGTGGTGTTTTAGACCTGACCTCTATCTTTTAGTGTGAAAGAAAACTGTAAAAATGATTGACAGGCCTCCAATTGCCATAATTCAATAATTCATTAGGACTCCAGTGAGACTCTAGCCTCTAGTGGTCTGAATTTACAAATATCTGTTCAAGTGTCCAAATCGTTCAGTCATTCCTGTCAATCATATCTCCAACTTTACCAAACAGTAAATCCAGGCCCAGGGAGGATAGTTCCATTACATGAACAATGAGTGAGTGGAGAGTTTGTACCAAAATGCGATAAACAAATAAGAAATAAACTAAAATTTATTTCTTTTTTTTTGGGATAAAACATGATGCTCCTACTTATATGTTTTTTCCCACGAATAAACTAGTGCTCATTTTACGAAAGCCATTCAAAGACAACTAGACAACAGAGAATTTGTCAAAAAGACTATAAAAAAACAGGTGCTGGAAAGATCTGGGCAATCTCCTGCTTCCACACCAAAGAGAAAAGCTTCTAATGAATTGCTACATGCCCAGTGATCTGATCAAAAACATTGACCGTCCATGTTCTGAGCAAGACCAAATCATTTTCATTCAACAATTAAAAGTTAAGATGGAAAATGAAATCAGCAAGAAGGAAGTCACAAATTAAAGCTACTTGGTGACTGAAAATCATCCTAAAAAACCTGTCTATAAAGCAAATTTCTGTGCGCTACTAGGTGAGTAAATCTTTGGTTCATTCACAATATTCACCATTGTAGAGAAATGTTGTTTTAAGCTGCAAATGAATTTATGAGATTATTTAACTAAACAGTGACTATCCAGAAACTCTGCAGTAGCTATTGTTATCTATTGGAGGTTATCGTTAACTATTCAGTAATGTCAGTAACTATTCAGCTAATGTCACAGTAACTACTGTAGTAACTACCCTTAACTATCAGTAACTTTTTTAAATGATCTACAACTCTATAAATTGGTTACTACCAATACCTAATCAATAACTACTGTTAACTCTAAAATAGCTATCAGTAACTTTTGACTTTATTCGTAACTTTAAAGTAACTATCACTATCGCAGAAAACATAACATTTTTTTGGAAGTGTTGATGGAAGATAGGCTCTGTAGTTGTGAGCCACAACTACGGAATGCTCAAACTATTCTACTTTAAGAGAAGCACAACTTGGTTACTATACTTAGAATAATTAGTACACAGTGTCAGTACACTATCCATTAATTTGCATGATTTGCAAAATGTCACGGATTATGTCGCGGTTTCCCTAAACATGGCAGCGTTTTTACATGGTAGTGTTTCTTTATGGCAGTGGTTCTCAAACTTTTTTGGTCGCGCCCCCCCCCCTTAATCTGCTTTAAGATGTAAAATAATAATGATTTAATAATTAATTTAATGTAAAATAAATGTAACTACTCCTTAATGTTAAATAACTCACTTATTCAAGTGACAATTCATAGAAACAATTGTATGCTTGTTGTTCTAATATAAATCCTTTTGATTTTTGTCAGCTTATGAAAACCCACATAACTCCATTAATGAAGGATCAAACTGTCCAAGTGAATAAAGAAAAATACCATTTTTCTCATTTGTTTAGCGAAAAAAAAACCCTCACAGACTGAAGACGATGCATATCGATCATCATCTTTTATCATCAGGCTCAAGAAACAAATAATCACAGATAAACTATTAGCTGTGTCCATTTCACATCTTGACATTTATTTTAGCATGAGATATCGAAGGTATGGCAGGTGAGATCTCTCAAATGCGTGAGTCTTACGTTGCGTGAGTCTTACGTCTCTCAAATGCGTGAGTTTTAGCCGGACAACTCGTGAGTATGGTTGCGGAAACACCCGTTGCGGCTACCATAGCCAAAGGCATTGTGGGAAATTAAGTTGTTTTTTTTTTTTTCTTTTTTTTTAGACACTCTTAACTTTTAAGCTCTCGCGGGCCACATTAGATTACATGGCAGGCCACATCTGGCCCGCGGCCTTTGAGTTTGACACATGTGCTCTACGTCTTTTGGCTGTTTATTTTTTTGTTCTTTTCTTCTCATCTGCTGATGATCTGTGCCTCCCCTGCCGGGTGCGCCCCCCACTTTGAGAACCACTGCTTTATGGCAAGACATTCAGGAAATCCCAGAATAGATTCTTAATATGTGTTCTTCACGTAAGAGGATATGTATATTCACCTCCATGGGATCCTTATTTTTTTTGCTTTGTTTAATGTATTTTACTCTTCCATATTTATTCATATTGAGTGACAGATGAGATTTGGCAAGAGTTGATCTGCCTTCAGTGCTGCTGAGTTCAGCTGCAGAGGACGTTAGTGTGACCTGAGCTTGTCATTCTCCAGCTGATACCAGACTGGTCAGTCACTAGCTGTTATTTTCTGTTTTGTCAGGTAGTTCAGAAATGTCACATCGTTAAATATAGAATGAAAAGAAAATTGCAGCACAGCCATACTTTTCTTGACAGAAGCTGACAGACCGTCACAGTCAAAGCTGCACGAAAAGCACAACATTACATCAGAGCAAAAGACTCAGATGACTAGGGAAACCAGATGTGTCACCCCAAACAAAAGTAACAAATCTAATGTTACTCTCCCGTAATATTTGAAGAACTGTCAACGTATTGTTTTTTTTTTTTCATATCATTACCAGAAGCATCATAGAAATGTTTAGCATCCAATTCAACAGCAGCAAAATCAAACAAAATGAGAAGTTTTGATACCAAACAATCTGGACTGTTAGGAACAAGCCCAGAACTATACAAGAAGAATAGCTGGTCACTAAGAAAACAACTGATCAAAACTGAACCCCAAGAGGTGTTGCTAAGATCTTTTTGGTGCTGCAACAAGGAAACCTTCTTAATGATTGTGTTCAGATTGGGGACAATGCATCTAGTACATTTCAGATAATGATGAATTTTACATGAAACACATTTAGGGAACGGTAGTACTTGCCTGTCAATCAATATTGGTGGGCGGAGCAACAATACTCTAGATCTCATTGCGGTTGGTCACTGAACAGATTTTTTTTATTATTTTTTACTTTAATAATATTCACAAATAGAAGTGATTATACTTCACTATTATTAATGCACACTAGTACACACTATACGTACATACATTTATGTAGTTCTCCAAATGTAGATCTTCACCCTTTAACAAGCCATTTTTGATCTGAAACTACAGAGATCGCACAGACCCAGAAGTCTAAAATTGCCTGACTGACTTATAAAAGTGCTCATCACTTTAGAAGCTCAAGAACACAATGTTTTTTTCAAATGGTTTTCACACACACATTAAAAGTAAAGGCTTTTTATATATGTATTTTTGTCTACTTTTAATGTTTTTCTTTTTATTATTATTAGGGTGTGTAGACTATTGAATTTCTTGCAAGCACCTAAAATGAAACAGCAGTTTCGAAGCACAAAAACTCATACATTATCAGTCAATAAAAGCTTTCGGACTTCTGGATTCCATTCCATTTGAAGTTAAGTGGACGAAAAGTTTTGTGGTGAATGGCAGTACATTAATGTGACAGAGCTTTCAATCTGAGCTCCTTTTTATACTTTCACACACATCAAAGGAATATGTGCAGTGTACACAAAAGGTCCATACATTGAGAAACATCAGACATTCCCTCTCGAATGCTTGGTAAACAAGGCAATCAATGTCCGCCGTTTTTGACAAATTCACTATTTTCTTTCCTTGTATCTTGATAACACAATGTGTCTTCTGTTTGCAGAGTTTATATGGCCATTCATTCCTGTTGACATCCATGTTAAAAGATTTAAGATTTAAATTGTAAAAAAAATCCTGTTACCAATTATTATCAATTACATGATGAAAGGAATATGTTGGACACAGGCTCAAAGAAAACAATAAGTGACACTCGAAGTGGCTGACAACTAATTTAGGGCTTTCTATTAAGCAAAAAATGAAATTGTGATTCACAAAGAATGTCGAGTTTTTATTTGTCATCTACATGTTGAACTGTACTCTACACCTTTACTCCATTATGATTTTTCGGAAAAATCTGAAAACGACAAATCTGAAAGTTCATATTTTGTGGTTTGGTGTAAATTAGCTTCTCTATGGTCTAAAACACAAGCACACTCCTCCAGACAGCGATGGCACAGTGAAGGTGAAGTGAATACAGATGAGTTGTCTTCACCAGTCTGACCTGCTGCTCTCTGCTTTAGCTGAGGTTGGAAATGGGAAGCCGGAGGTTAGAGATTCCAACCGTGTTCTCAGCTTGAATTGTATGTCTGTGAATCCTGGGCTATGGTTGAATCAATGTCATGAGTTCTTCTATGAGCGCCATGGAGACCTTGATGGTGCTTTGATCTGGATGCTACTAGTCTAAATGATTGTAAAGTCAGCTGGATTTTATGGTTAACCATCAACTTCAACCATCAACCATCAACAAAGACTTATCAGCGTTGTTCATCAATTTATAAGTTTGCTTGTCTGTGTCATCACTCCTAGCCTGTTCTATATTCAACAGAAATAATCTTCAGCTGTAATAAAGCTATCCATTTTTATTTCACTACTTAGTTAACCCACTGTGCAACACAATCAGTCCATCGGACGTTAAGTAATACAGAATGAATTCTTCAGATGAATTAACAGCCTCCTAAACATGGCAGAATATAAATAAATTTATTTGGATCACAGGCCTTAGACTAGCACTACTATCTAGAACGTTGGAGAAAAATTAAAGAGAAATCAAATTGGTGAGGCTTTTTGTTAAGAAGTTTCTGAAGCTGATTGTCTCTGTGAAGGAGCTTAAAACTAAGTGAATATATTCACATTGCTCATTAACACGTGTGTTTGATCATTTCACCATTAATTTAATGTAGGAATAGAACCCCTATCATCACTGATAAATTTGTAACTTGCAAGAGAAATTTTTGGTTTCTGTCCCTCCCACACTCCCACCTCCCACACAAAAATTAAGATTAAAAAGTATAAGATAAAAAATTGTATATGTGCACACGTTAAACACTGAATGGGGTCATACAATGAAAATAGGAGGGTTTGTGAGAGAAATTTGAATCGCATTTAATCTTAATATCAATGATAATAGTAAATAATGTTAGCCAGTTCTGCTACAAATATGACGTTCTAGAGTGTCACTGTGACTGATGAGGTGATGCGCTTCCTGTGTAATAGCAGGTATTTAAACGTAGCCTGCCTGCTTCCCGGTCTCTGTCTCACGACTGACCCAATGGAGCTGAGCACATCACAGCAGCAGAGATAATAATTTCCATGAGTCCCTCGGGGGCTAGAGATGAATGCATGCTCTTCTGTACCAGTGCAGAAATGTCCTTTATGTTCATTACAATCCTGCCTCTAAAGCCTTCAATATTAAAAGGATAATGTATTTTTAAAAACAGGTTAAACATTTTTACTATTTAGTTTGTTCTTTGAAAGTTTTGACTCATCCGCCCCTCACATCTGTGTTGCAGACGAGAGAGGTTGTCCTGGGGTCAAGTGACTCAGCATTACCAACCATGTGTAGTGGCACTACAAACTTGGCTGTACATTTGAAATATTGGGATATTTATAGCATCTCTGTTTTAAAATCTATTGGAGTTCAAGACAAAATAAGAAGCATTTTGAAATGTCTTGATATTTTTACAAACATGACTGAGGCTGACAGAGTGAAAAACTCTCATCTCTCCCTCAGCAAGTGTCAAGCTGTGGGTGTGAGACTCTTTTCTGTCTCGACTTTGGACGCATCGTTCTGTCATCAGCAGAAATATGTTTGCTTTTAGTGGCACATTGCTATGGTTCCTCACTGACTTCACATTGACAGGAGGAGGATCAATCAACTGCGCTGTTACAAACCCAGCGGCACTTTACCACAGAATATCACCATGAAACTTGAGCGCTGTCTGAGCAGAATCTGAGAAAAACATTCAGAGATCTGTCTCGAGGGTCTACAACTCTACTCTGAGCTAAAATAACGTCAGCCACGTGTCAAGAAAAATCATCTAAAGCTAAAAAACTAAAACATTAGTAGCATTTGCTCTTTAAACAAACTGACGAATCTAATCCTTCACCAGAATGAACAGATTGACAGCATTTAACTAACATATGACAGGACTGAACAGCAAGAATTCGTTTACAGGGAGAAAAACTAAAATATGGCATTTAAATAAACGGATGTGTGCATCTCACAGCACCTGTGTTCTCATCATGCTTGAGCACTCCCCGGCCATACGGGATTGTGAGTCCAGAAGGCTGCTCATAAGCCAGGAAACTAGCGTGAAATGGAGCGAGAGTGAAAGAAAGAAAGACTGAGATTCAAGGAAAAGTTAAAGGACAAAAGCTGGAGGTTTCCTTCTAGCTGCTGAAATTCAGCACCAGGTTAAATATGTATGAGAGCTTCTCAGAGAAAGAGATAGGGGTTTTATCCCCATGAATTCAGAGTGAAGGCAATATTAGCATTTCCATCATCAGAATCAACATCAAGCTATTGTTGTTCTATACCAAAAAATGCTAAGATTCAATATTTGTATGTCAATATTTTTTCTCATTTAAAGTGATATGAAAAAAAACTATATCATATTTTAACCTATCTTTATAAGAGAGAGGCATAGTGTAAACAGAAGAAACATGACTGTTATCAGTAACAATTCTTCAAACACAGTGCAAAAAAGTTAGAAAATAAAAATTAATTACTATACCTCACCATGTTTGAGTTTACACATCAGACTTTTTAAGTAAACATTACTTAAAAGCTATACTTTGTATAAAACATCATTTCAGACAATTATCATAACAAGTATGACCTGAACAAGTGAGTTGTAAATTGGCAAAATTGGCAAGTAAGCATTGCAAAGACTGTATTGCTGCCTCAAATGAAACATTCTCTGACTTCAACGGTTTATTCTCAAAAGATCCAGGGAGAGAAGAGAAGGACAGAGGCTTATGAGATTGTTTGTCACGTTGAGAGAAAAGCTTTATGTCAGATCACGTATGCGACAGTCTCCTGAGTCAAGAGAGATGTGGAGAGTCAATTATTGTTGAGGAGTTGGCAAACTGTTGGAATGCTTCGGCCATATAAAGGCAAAGTGTGTGTGTGTGGGTGTGTGCGGGTGTGTGCGCGTTTGCGTGCATTTGTGTGAAGGGATTTAGTCTTTAGTCTGCAAGGACAGCATGGTATAGCTCCAAACAATCTGAAGTTGTATTATGTGTTCACAAAATCTATAGTATCTCGACAAGAATTTGACCCTGGTGACCTTCTATGAGCCTAAGACTGGAAACTGACAAGTGGAGAAACAACTGCTTCAAACCTCCAGCGGTGAAATTGAGCTGCTTTCCTCAGAGAACAGAGGCCAGGTCACATCACTCACAGAGACAAGAGCTCACACACATTTCACAGAGAGCGGAGAGGAGCACTCGAGAGTGCGAAGGACAAGAGCTCTTGAGAGAGGTATGCAAATGAAGAGGTGGGAACATACTCTTGAAAAACAAAGAACATTTCGTCAAACGTATTGCAGATAGAGGGAGGAGTCCATCTGTTAAATTCATTAACAACCAGGCACCTGTGAAATATGGTGTTCGCTTTAATAAAACTTTTCTTTAACAGTGTTTTAAACCCTTTAATGCCTCCATTCTGCAAAGCATTTCTGTAAAGCGGTTGGTAACTTGTGGTGGCACTTTTAACTCATACCACAAACCTGTCGTCCATGAAACACAATCTACATAAGTTGTCGTCACGCAAAAAAAAAAAAATGACGACACTTGAAAGCAGCTCAAGACTGATTGACAGAGAGACATGTAAATTGACGGCTGCTAATTGAAATGTGAAGATTAATTTGAAGGAAAAAGGTTAAGGAGGACATGGATGGAGATCTCGTAGAAACCGAGACAGGATTAGCACGAAACTAGCAATTAACTCCCAGACGAATGTCACAGCACTCTGAGCCTCGCGTTCGTCTGCTGTCGGTTTATGAGACGGACAGAGATAAAGAGGCCGAGGAAGATTCAGAGCCTGTTAGAGAGAAGGATGAAGCTCTGCAGACACTTAGTACGATCTCAGGGAGGATGATTATCAGGATATATGAAGCCCAAGGCAACAGTCAAGCTAACAGACAGCGCTGGATAATTACAGTTACAGGAAAACAACGCATGAATTCATTGACTGAGACACTCACTGAGTGTTATCTGTGCTAATCTGAGAGGAAGGGGTCTCTGTTCTTCTCTTAATGAGGATCTTTACAGGAAATGATGATGCAGTTTATTAACATTGAGTCCTAGAGACACTTTTAGATTCCGTGTTTAAACAGAACTGCTAAATAGAAAGTTTAAATCTATGAGGTATAGATTTAGATCATAGTGGATTGGCTTTTGAGAAATATAAGACTTATTTCAACCAACTGTCTAAAAATATGTTCTGCAAGTTACATGTTATATGTTATTTGTTCTGCAAGTACTTATCCCATGCTCAGAGGTTACTCTTTTTTGAAAAGTTGTATTCATTTGAACAAAAAATATAGACTTTTATCAAATCTAAGCACCTCATGAACTCTTTTCATGAACTACCAGTTCAAAACTCTTATATGAACATATTGTGACCCCAGGCAGTACAGTTATTTTGGTAACACAACATGTAAATGTATTAATGTAATTAGGTTCAAATCTCACCAGCTCATTGCTTCAGGTTAATAAGCCATTTAATTATTTCCTACTGCACTTTCAGGAAATCCAAGTCGACACTAAGGCCCTTAAGGTCTAAATACCCCTCTTTCAGCAGATTCTTTTTCAGTTCATAGCCTTTTGAACTCTGGAAGATTTTTCCCCAGTCTTTACAATATGTTGATGCATCATTTTGTTATTCACTTATTGTTGAGGAAGTTTTGTATTGGGTTTCCATCAACCGTCAGGGATTCAATTTTGAATTCACCCGGCACCTTGTTTAGGAATGATACTAATGAAAAAAGAGTTTTGGGTTGCCATATCGGATCTGTTTTTTGCAAGGAGCATGACCAATGAAAACTTGCTCCTTTTAGGACGTGAGTAGGATGTAAAAGAGCAGCATGCTCTGTCTCTCTGTGCTCGGTTTTCGGGCGGGGTACCCTTTCCAGGTGTAGTGCTGTCTGTTATATGCGCCTGCACTAACAGGCAGCACCTGGCTATGGTGATTAGCCCGGCCCCTCATCACAATAGCAACTTCTGACAGGAAACAGGAAAAAAATAGTGCCCAACAAATCCTCTATTTTCCCAAAATTTTTGTCAAACAGCTCCCTGTGATCAGCCCCCAGCAGTAAAACTGCTCCACAACCACGACTTATTCAATGTGTCCTTTTGATTTCCTCTCTGTCATCTTCTTATTCTTTCCTGTTTCCCCTTGTGGCATGGAATGGATCTGTTGTACTGCAAACGCCATCTTTGGGCAGGAAGCATCATAACATTAATATTTTCTTGACCCCGACAAAGAGCACCCTACTGAGAAGCCATCCGAAGATTTGTGCGAATCTTAATTCAGTTCGATGTGCAGAGGTCTTTAGGCACAGCGCCTAATGAATTGGAGAATCAAATTCCCATCTATGGTTAGAGTCAGAATCTTCAACATTGGGGAACGCTGCTTGAAAAGAGACCTCTGTGAGACCTAACTGTGGAGTGCTTAGCAGGAGCCCACTCCGTCATTGCACTTGGAGGCTATCAGCTATGAGACACCAACGCTCCAAGCGTTTCTTACGAGATATTTGTTCCCCATTTCTTCTCCTTAACAGCTACTGTGTCGTAGTACATCCCAATCATGTTGATGCCAAGCTACACTGAGTACACTGAGTCTTGATTATCCTGAGAGCCATTGTGGGAAGCAGATTTTTGGCAAGTTTGTTACCTTAACACTTGTTTCGATGTAAACTGCAGACACTGCATGAAGACAAAGCTTGAGAGTAACTTGAGGCACAACATGGAGCAGTACATTAACGTTACCCTTTCACTCTATTCATGCCTGAAAGTACTCCAGAAGCAATATAGGCTCATCTTATAATATAGGTGATATACTACATTAGATTCATGTTCTGTGGTGTATGCCTTGTGATATCATCGAAGCCTGCCCCTCCTGGCTTGATAAAAGACCCCAATACCAGAATCTTGGTGCTTACATAAAGATCTCTCCCTTATGGGCATGGAAGACATCCTTCTTTGCAAAGTCCTTATTTTCCCAGGCTTCCCATGTCTCCACTTTTAGGAAGATTTCTGATTCAACATTTAAAAATGCACATGGCCCTTAAGTTGCTTCACGCAACTTTATATTTTTTCAAGTTTTTTTCTTGTGGCAAAAGTTAGTTTGTATTATACTTTCTGTTACTATTTTGTTATTTGTAAAAATGTACTTCAATGCAGCCTCATGTACAGACATATGTGGAATTCATACTAAAACATTGTGTGCTGACAATTTGTGACAATGTGCTGCAAATTTGTTTATGCAGCCAAAATTTGTACATCCAAATTACCACAATCTCACCCTTTACTGAAATTATAAAATATATAATATGTACAATGTCAAACAAATTGCGAGAAAATACCAAAAGCACAAAATAAATTAACTGTAGTTTAACTCCTTGTTTCTTACAACTGAATAAAAGGGACCTACAGTTAACATACATCACATTTAGTTGGCTATGTGTGTTTTTAAAGCATTATTAAAGTCATGTTTTTCAAATAAAAACGTTTTAAAATGCTTAATAAAAACCTGTTACTTATATTAACAAATTCAAATGTATTTGCTCGCTATTTTGTGTTGAATCTGTTACAAAAAAAGAGCAAAGCATCTTGAGATATCAGTGGTTACAAAGGATTGTGCGGATGCATTGTCTGAATTCAGGGAAAAAGTGGACGCATTTAAAGGACTCTGTGAGTTTTGGTGAAATTGGAACATCGCCCACACAGCGTTGTGATGTAAGTGGCCTTGAAATCTGCACTAGGAAGGATTCCGACTTTGGATTGAGACACAGCTATTGACTATAGGTCTATAGAAGCAGCTAAATAACAAAAGTGAAAAATATGTGCTTAGGAGATGATCCATTCAACTGCCATCTGCCAGAAATTCAAACCATCAGAGACAAACTGTGGGACAATAGGAGGAATATGAAATTGAAGAAGAGAAACATAGCATTCCAGATGCCAAGAACATTAATTATTCAGTGTTACAATCATGTTTAATTTCCAAATGAAAGAGTAGATTTTTGCTCATTAATATTTGCATGGCTGAACTTGAACCAGCGAGAGCATTTACTATATAAATATGTATTTCCTCAGGCTTTAGATGTGTGTGCGATGTGCTTTTTATAGCAGTGTGTTATAGATTTAGCTGCTGTAGCCGCAGGACGCTTGAGTACTCTGACTGGTCAAGGACAGACATTTCACCTCTTGGGTCAAGCCAATTAGAAACTATAAAGAGAGTTTACCTCTCTCGCTTGAGGAACACTCGTTCACCTCACCTCACCTAATAAATTCTTTGTACACTAGTGCAGAGCTTATTCACCTCATTCAGCTCCAAACTCTGCTGCTCTCTTCCTTCCATCATTCATCATCATCCTGCATCCATCCCTCTCTCTTCCCCCAAACACTGTTACATCATCATACACAGCAGATGAGGCCAAACTGACTGAGTGACATCGTTGAGGGAATAAAACTCAATGATTCGGTTCGCACACACTTTTCAAACTCATGCATACTCATGTACACCCATTGACTAAACTCTCTTAATTGCACATGCACCAAGCATTTGTTCCTGCAAAACACACAACACACACTTGCTCATAATCACACACACTAACTAAACACCTTATTACATATGCAAACTGGGTCCGTTCCTTTAAAACTCAAACACAAACATGCAGAGGGGTGAAAGGAAGGACACAACTTCAGGCCACATCCCGTTTTGTTGGTTCATGCTGTGATTTAATTATTTATATACTTACATAATGAGTTGAAGGTACATTTTTGCCAGCATAATTGCTGAGTAGCTATTAAGTTTGATTAGAGGCACACTTACTATTAGGCAACGTAGGTGATTTTATTGCCATTACAATTGTTGGACTGCAATGTAAACTGTAATTGTGCTTTGGTGTATAGCCAGTGACAGAAACAAAGGAGCATGTAGGAGTACATGTAACAGTTATTTAAAGTCTTAATAAAAAAAATAAAATAAAAAAAACAATGGTCAAAGCATGCCATTACCCCTCGGTGGCTTTTTTGCTGCACTATTATCAGTACTAATTAGTAGTATTCAAGCAAGAATTGTTAAAATGACTGAAAATCAAAGGCAAATCAAATGAAATGAATGAAAACCATGGGTGTCATGAGGCCTGGGTGGCACTGTGAGTGAGTATGAATTTATTTCTGTTATTGCTTTGGCCAATATTCTTGTCACAAAATTGGTAAAAGAAATACCCTATCGATGTTGTATTTCCTGTAGCCACCTGGTGGCCCTAAAGCCGACAATTTACTTTGTAGTGTTGTATTCAGATATGAACTGTTAACATATTTGCCTGAGCCTGATCAGACAGTGCATGGCTGAGTTATTAACAATTTCTTGTTTATGACAAACTTTCAAGTTTTGGTGGCCGCAGTACGTACCTAGTTTAACAAAGTCAAAAAAGCTTTGCAATTTAACATCCCCTATGCCTTTAGATAAATGGTCTGGGAGAAATTGACTTTCTGTCGATTTTGGAAATACAATCCAATTAGAGTGGTACCCCGAGATACGAATGCTTCGAGTTGTTGTTTGAGATGAGAAAGGTCTCGCAGGACCAAAAATTTTTGCTTCAAGATACAAAGAAAAATTCAAGATACGAACAATAACAAACATTTCTGCTCTATTTTCTACTTGTTTGTCTCACTTCGCGCTTCCGCGCCCTTGCGCTCCTTACTCCCTTTGAAGAAAGTGTGCTTTAAGGGGCTGATACGCCTTAAATCAGTTTTAAATCGAGCTAAACATTAAGTATACATTACCAATAATGTACTATAACACATTTTAGAGTCAAGGTGTTAAAAGGTTGTAAAAAATAACATTTAGAAGTGCTGTTCTGTAGCACAACTTAGAGAAACCCTGTGATAGGCATCCCTTCTCACACGCTTGGCATTCTTTATGCTTGTGCTTAAAACCATGGTGATGTTAGTAATTCGTGAAATATCTCGAGAAATTTAACTTTTATACGTAGTGCTGTAAAGTTTTCTGCCATCCATTCCACCTCTTCCGACACATCGCCTCAGTCTCAAGGTAAGGTTTCACATTTGTGCACATATTACATATTTTGTGTGTGTTTTATTATAATTTATTATATTAACAATGTGTAGATTTAAGGATTGAAGAAACGTTACTTGATTTTTCTCCCTTTTTCTTTTTTTTTCTTAACTTATACTGTTGTTTCTGATAGCCGTTGCACAGATTTTGCATTTTACATTGTTTCGAGATACGAATTGTTCGAGATCCGAACATCACCCTGGAACGGATTACTTTCTTATCTCGGGGTACCACTGTACTTATATTTAAGTTATGGAACCCTCTACATAAATATGTAGAATTTCATTCACCTACAAAAAACTTTTAGCACACCAAAACAGAAATGCTTTAGGTGGTGCTATAGAGCCATTTTTCAACATCCTCTTTTCGAACCCCAGTCGGACATACATTTTCACCAGTTTCCCCAGCACTTCTTGAGCACATTTAGACTCTAAAAAATGTGCAGATAGCGACTAACCAATTTTCTCAGCAATTACATTAGGGTTCCACGCGCCTGATAAAAGAATTGCTCCAAAATACACAGTAAAATAAGTACAAGAGAGACACAGGTGTAATCCTGCTTCGAGGGGAACATAGACAAGTAGCTACATAGACGAAGAGATGCTGGAACCAGGAGACAAAGCAACAAACTATATGGGGTGCGTCTGGTGAGTGCACAACACAAAACGTTTGACAGACAAAGACACGATGGGGAAGTGAGGCTAAATAGGGATAATGAGGCTGGTGCAGGAGAAAACAGATGATCATGATTGCATGTGAGTGAATAAAAGAATCTGGATAAAGAGGAGAAACACGGGTGCTGGAGATTAACAAGGAGAATACAAGGGAAAGTGACTGCAACAAAACATACAAGACGTTTTTGTTTTTTTTTTCATTCAGACATGGATTACACATATTGTTCCTTTCTGAAGATTAAACCTGTGAAGAGGTTTTGCTTGTAGAGTATTAAAGAAGTTCAGAAAAGCTACAAAGTTTTGATTTGGGTCCCAAAAATGTAAACATGCCTCAGAGTTTGATATCCAGTGTGTGTTCAAATCACATTTTTAAATTATATCTCAGTCCAAAACACTTTTAATGCAGACAGAGTAACAAGCTCTGCAGGGAAGAGTCTTGTTTAAACAGGGAAAACACCTAATTAAACGCTTTCTCAGCTGAAACTACCCACCTAAAACTGCTTGTTTAAGGAATACGGGCTTTTATATTGTCTTAATCAGTATGCATTTTAAACCAGGAGGCAGAAACAGAGGAGCTGATTATAAAGCACAGTTCATGACAAACTCACCATAGGATAGGTGATATAGAAACTATGTGCTTTCCTTGAGACCAAAACATCAGATGTTAATGAAAAGAAATAGAGAAGGAAGTTGAAACAAGCGATTTGAGACCTGGTGTAATTTTTTTCTTTACACTATGCTCTTAAAAACTATCGCTAAAAAAAGATGTTTTGTGACAATGCTTGGTTTCATTTTAATTGTACAATCCCATTTCTTACTTTACAACATTTTTCATAACATTACACAGTTCCACAACAAACCTGAAATTGCACACTTGTACAATTGTACATTTTGTCACTTTCTTACTGAAAAATAGAGAATAAACAGTTTTTATATTTTATAACAAAAATCCCCCAAAAAAGCAAAGACAGGGTCAAAACAATTGACAGCACACCTCTAATGAACCTTATACACTATTACAAGCACTTTTTGTACAAGAAAAATGTAAGCCATTTCACAGGCCTTTTACTTCCAAGAGTTACCCTTTCTTTTCACTACTAGATAGCACTGATGGGTTAATAAATCCAAATCCAAACTTACTACGCATGAACATTTAAACTTTTAACCTTAGACATGTAGCCTCCCTGATGTCACTTCCTAGGAATGAGAAATATAAAATAATCATGTTTTTTTTCTGGGATTCATCTGAAATATTGATCTGAGTCATTATATATTTAATGCATGGGTTAATATTCTGCTTTGGCGGCAGAGATTTAATGAAGCGCGTCCATTTAAAGAGAGTGTAGCTCTAGGATGTGAAGCGTGCCATGCTGACATGTGATGACAATGAGCTGAAGTGACTGAGAATAGAAAAGGATAGAACGTAAACAATGGCTTAAGGACATAAGTAATGAACATATAAAGAAGTGAATGAAGGATGAAGAGTGCACGCACATCTGCGGCCTCCAAACAAAACGAAAGCAGAACTCAGTAGAAAGACTAGCTTTTATCTTACTTCCCCTAAACACAGCACACACCTGAACACATGCACCCACTGACACACAGGCCCTCAGAGAGCTGTGATTTAACCCAGTAAATGTCAGTACATTTCCAACAACAAAGCCACTCTGCATGTGTCAGCGCTCTGAAAGCAGATAAAAGCAAAGAAACACAAAAAGTGAGGAATACATGATCATGCTGCAACACTTCTTTCACTGAGCTTTTTTACATAAGAACCACATACAAGAAACAAAAATCAACACATCCCTGCAGAAAGTACAGCACTAATAAGATAATAATAAAACGCATTTGTTGAAGAGTTTTAGAAATGAGATATTACTGATTTTTCCATTAGGGGCGGCACGGTGGCGCAGTGGGTAGCACTGTGACCTTCCAGTTAGAGTGGGTAGCACTGTGACCTTCCGGTTGAATGATTTTCTATTAATCACAATTAAAAAATATATATAAGAACACATTATGAAATTAAACTTGTAATATACTTTTTTTATTTTTATTTTTTAACCCAATTAAGCATCATTCTAGGCTGAATTTAGAATAGATTGACAAATATTCAGTACAGATGGCAAGCTTGCAGATGTTCATCGACAAAGAAGGCATCTTCTATATTTTGATATGCAAAGATCTTGAAAGATATACTGAGAAACGACAGCGAGCATTAGCACCTTCTAAAACTAAAGGTTAAAGAGACAGTAACTCTGGTGAATCCAGATAAATCCAGAACCTGATGAGCATCAGTTTCAAGCCTGATCTTTTGATCATTTTGACACCTGTATTTCGTTCATTGTGAATCTTCTCTTGCCTTGAAATGTTATTTTCTTCATTTTCTAATAATAACTTATTAGTTGAAATGTTCCTTTATTACTAAAACAATGGAAATTCCGATGTAATATGCAATAAAGATAGTGAACTGATGGCCCAACAGCAAGTACTGGGTCATGGGAAATTAAAGAAAATGGTGTGAAGAAAATGAAAACATCATTACTATCAAGCTAATATTTCTGAGTTGTGTTATACAAAAAGGAATATGCTCGCCGGTGACCTTCCTGGAAGGAGTTTGCATGTTCTCCCTGTGCTTGCGTGGGTTTCCTCCGGGTACTCCGGTTTCCCCCACAATCCCCAAAAACATGCGGTTTAGGTTAATTGAATAATCTAAATTCCCCTTAGGTGTGCATGGGTGTGTGAATGTTGCCCTGTGATGGACTGGCGAACTGTCCAAGGTGTACCCCCACCTCTCGCCCAATGTGTGTCGGAGATAGGCACCGGCAGACCCCCGCGACCCCGAAAGGGAATAAGCGGGAATGAAAATGAATGAATGAAAAAGGAATATCGCCAAGGTTAACATCAACGAGAATCGGTTCAATGAAATTGCACCAATCAGTAAGAGCCAATAACATTTCTAACATTCAGCCATTCTCCTACATTTTTCTTTCATTCCCCTACATTATTACAGAGCATGGGATGCTAAACGGAAAGATGAACTGCACAATGGAGAAAATAACAAGAAAAACAAAACAATCAAAGTAAGGAAATTGCCTCATCATTAACTATTCAATATGTGACTACAGATATCTGAGACCTAAATTTCAGTCAAGTTTTGGTTTTCATACCAGTGTTTCCCTTACCATTATATTAGGGGGGCGCCCCGCCCCCCCAACGGCACCCCCCCCCTGAAGGTCAAGTTAATTTTATTTTATTTTCGTCGAATAACAACAGAAGTAATTTATATATAACAGGTCTTTGCTTTTTTCTTTTATTAAACTAAATAGCATTATGTTATTTATACGATGGCATGTAATTTCTGTCCCAACGTTTGCGCGTTTACAATTGTCCTCCGTATCGCGCACGGCGGAGTTCCGCCCCGATGCGCGCGCACGGCGGAGTTCAGCGCGCACACACACCCATCAGCGGACAGAGACCGCGCGTCGAAGAGTATGTCGCAGCAGGCAAAAATATCCGCGTTTTTTAAACGCTCCCAAGGTGGTGACGATGACAGCACGTGTTCTGCTGCGAGCAGCAGCCGGTGTAGCTTTCCTACTCCGAAACAAAGTACAGAAAAGAGCCCAAGTGCTGCATGTCTTACCCCTGACAAACAGCAAATGTCTAGCCACCACAGAACGACAGGTTTTGACCCAGCTTGGCTGTCAGAAGGGAAATACTCCCCCTGGCTGTACAAGACTGATCTTGGTAAGTAAGTAAATACACACATGCATGAATGAACGAATTGATAAATAAATTGCTTAATTAATAGCTAGCTAGTTAGTTATACAATGGCATTTCCTGCTTTAAGCTATCACTATGTTAAGTTGATTTTTACTGTTGTTACTATCAGTTATCACTTTTAAAGCCTAACAGTTAATGTATTTTCAGGTCAAAACAGACATTCGCAATAAGCTGCAAGGGGACCATCTTGCAGCCTGCATGCGGATCTCAATAAATGGGCCAGAAGTTTCAGACTATCCATACCAAGATGCTCTGGAAATGTTCTTTCAGAAGCCCAGAAAGATACTCTGCAGTGACAAAAGCTGCACACTTTTTGAATAATTAACATATTAAAATAAATCTGATGTTTAGTGTTTAGTTCAGTGTACAGTTGTTTAGTTATTGTACAGTAATTGTTCAGACATTGTAATATATTGGTATACTGCAATTAAAAGAAACATATAAACACTATTAAGTGTTTGTGTGAGTGTTTTGCCGCACCCCCCCCCCCCAAGGCCATGATCCCAGGGGAAACACTGCATACCATATGTTCAATTTGGTTTTTATCATAAGATGTTAGTCATTTGGTTGATTTTTGGTTAGTTGATTCGTGTTGCAATGGAACAATATTGTTTATTAAGAGATTGCTTTGATTATTATCTGTTTGGTTTGATTGGATTATCAAGTTGTCATTGCAGTTGAAGTATTTGAAATCAAGTTATTGGGTCACCCTGGATTTGATTAATAAATCATCTCAACATTAGTTTCACAACACACTGTCATCTCTTACGACTCTGAGAAAATGTTAAATTTTTAACATTTTATGCATTTTAAAAACTGAATCTTTAAAACGGCTCTGGAACAACTTGTTAATCCAACCAGACACATTCCTCTGTGACTTACTAAAGTTTCTTTATCAAATAATCAAACTAATCTTGACTTAATCAATTTTTATGGACAAACTGTGAAGCTTTCACTTATATGCCAGACTCCAAAAGAATTAATCATTTTGCTGATCACTATTCAAAGATTCATTGTGTACAGACAGTCTAGGACAATTTGTACAGATCCAGGTTCATCAAAGTATGCAGTAAAATGCCAAAAGAGTTCCCATGGGCGACATGACTTTTTTTATTAGTTAGAGTTTTTTCTTCTTTTTTTTTTTTAGAATATGATTATTAGTTTGAAAGGTAGGATTTCCACGGAAATTAGTATTGCAAAAGTATTGCATTGCTTTAAGACTCTCTTTGTCAGTCTTGAGGGTTTTTTGTCAATTAAGCTGTCAAATAAAAAGGTTAAAAGGAAGACTGACAGTCATTTCATGCATTCATAATGCGTCAGCTCATCAGTTTGCCGCAGAGACTTTGAGCTTCCCCTACCAAATCATTGATTTAGCTTTAACCCAATAAGAATTTGGTTTCAGCAGCAGAGCCTCCCTCTAAATTCCACGCAGCATCCGATCAGTGAAAATCACAGTTCAGTGGAATTCACAATTCACAATTCAGAGGACTTTCCCAGCAGTTCGGCGCACTGACACTGGGCTTCAGCAAAACTTTAATGGGCATAGCTTTGAACACAGTAGTGTTAAATGCATTGCCAACAGCAAACCAAACTGAATTTGGAAACTCCACAGTGGTGCACTGCAAAACTCAGTTTGACATCCGTAACTCCTACTACTGGTGTTCAATTTCTTATTCTTTCAGATTAACACAAATCCTTTGTTCTTTATGACCTGTCAGCCTTCTAATTACCCAGAATTCTATCTTCTCAAACTCAATAAGTTTAAAGGTGACTGTGAAAAATGTCATCAATCCCATCATGCATCAGGGATGCAATAAATTTGAAGGTCATGTATATGTTCAGTTTGGAAATCTGGGAGCATGAGTTCTGTCATGTTTTAAATGTTAATGTGTCGTGCTTCGCTCGTGAAGCCAGAGCAGCAGAAGTTTTGATTGGTTTGATTAATCATCTTAATCATTCAATTTCATCACATTTGTCATGTTTTTGATTAGCCTTGGTCTGAATCTGTCATTCACGTTCTGTTGTTGAGAACGTGAGATGGTGAAGGACCTCTGCTTCATTCTGAAGTATCATTGATCTCTGTCTGAAAAACACTTACTGCAGATCAATATCTCTGAGAAAGATCACCTCCCTCTCAAACAAGGTGCTAAATGCTTCTCCAGACGCTGTCTGTCTCTCCATTAAACTCATTACAGAGGAAGATTATATCATACTGTACAAAATTGAACAGATTATAAATACTTTCTGGATAAACAAGTATAAATGTAAAAGTGCCCTATTATGGATTTTTGCGATGAAGTATCTGTCATGCTGTTTGGATTTTGTATGTGAAAGAGCTTGGTGTATCTATTGGCTTTAAAAAAGGGCTAACTTGTAATTGTGAAACGGATCTTTGTTCAAAAGAATCTATAGCTGCACTCTGATGAAATGCATGAGATCATATGTAAAACCTGAAACCCCTTTCAGCAAAACACTAGTAGATCCAAGTAATTAATTTCATCAAGGTGAGCTGGAAACGAGGATGAATGTTCCATCTTACACTATAAACCAATCACAACAAACCAGTCCAACAATAAACAATTACTGAAATTTGATCAGAAGATTTGAGAAAAATTACTCACTGGAATGAGCTCTAGACTAATCATTAGCCTTTGGGAAATGTGGTAAAAATAAGTGCTGTCAATCGATTAAAAAATCTCAAATAGACTGCATCTTTTTGGATATTTAAATGTAAAATGTCAATAATTATTGTGACTATTTAAACTCAAAATGATTGTATATTAGAATTTTCTGTTTAACTTGTAAAACAGATTTTCTCAAGTAAACAACATACCTGCAGAAAACCATCAATATCCTCCAAATTATCTTTTGGCTTGAAAGCCATTTTTATTGTAGTTTATTAATCACAGATCATTATTGATCACAAAAACAAGTAATATAAACACAAAAGGACCCTTGTATTGAAAACCTGAATAACATAAGACTTCTCCAAAGGAGGAGGAATCAACTAAATTAAATTTGAGGATGACCAGGATTTGTTCACAAGCTCAAAATAGTCATATGGAATGCTTGCGTTGTGTTACTGCTGTCTGTAGTGATCAACAATTGCCTTGTGCCAAGTTCATGTAGGCACGGAAATGTATTCAAAGGAGGATAACACAAAACAGTCACATTAACAAGCTGGAAGTAAGTACACAGGGAAAACTATGAAACGGGCATAAAGGTACATATTAGTTACTTATCCATACTTCTTTGCATTTTGAACACAAGGAAATACAGATAAAACTGCAACCATGTTAATTGCATAATTTTTTAACACCTTAAATATTTAAAATGAATTGCATGCACTAACACCAATAATTTTGACAGCGCTTCTAAAAATAAATGCATATTGCAAGGCATTTTTAGCCTGTTGTAGAGTTAACATTACCTTCAATGTTATGTTTATGTTTTTTTTTTTCCGGATGACATCTTATTGTATCAGTTCTACACTGACTGAAGTACTTCTGTTAATTTTTATTTAGTTGCTAAAAAAGTGTTTTACAACAGCATTTTCAGCAGTATCAATTTCAAAGCTGAACTTAAGGCTTCCAAAAGATCATAACCTCAAAATTGTGGAAGGGAATCTGAATAGTTGAAGGCTGTTCAGTTTGCTTTAGTGCCTATTGCTTGTGACTGATCAAAATACTGCAGGTACTGGCTTCCGTATTATCCATGTTCTCCTCTGGGCTGCATTAGCTTTTTATTGTTTGCCATTGCTTGTTTCCGAGAGAAAGAGAGAGTGAATGAAGGAGAGAAAGTGTTTATCCTTTCACTTTGACAGCTGATTTTGGCTCTGGTTAAAGAGCTCTAATTGAACTCTGCTTCAGTACCGGAGAGAGAACGGCCCATACTGATAAATGGCTTGTCACATCTCAAGAGTCAAGGATACAAAGAGCTTCATCCTATATGTGAAAATACTCAAGCAACCGACATCAAATTTCTCAGACTGCGTAAACCTTGACCTTAAATGTTTGGATCTGCTTCAGACAGTTCTTGTGAGACTTGAGAAGTGGCATCCTCTTTCACCTTCTGATTGAATTTCTTAGTTGTTTTTTCTGATTTAAATGAGCAGAAAGACAGAATGTCCCTGTTCCAGGGCCAGAGGGGCAGCAACTGCTCCAACACTCAACACACAGATGGTGCTTTTACATAACAA
Source organism: Danionella cerebrum (assembly GCA_007224835.1). NCBI lineage: Eukaryota > Metazoa > Chordata > Actinopteri > Cypriniformes > Danionidae > Danionella > Danionella cerebrum. The sequence goes on along the minus strand of SRMA01026844.1, from coordinate 15,486 downwards.
ACGCATTCATTACGTTCACATCGTTTCTCAAATCAGCCGCTGAAGTCATCTCAAATCAGTTTAGCAGAAACACACAGCATCACACCAACAGGTCAGAGGAGTCTCAAGGTCACCAACTCAGCCTCAAACAAACTCTTTTACCGGCAGCATTCAATTGAAACTTGGATATCTTTTAGCAGGCATCCTACACCTCACAAAAAGATTTGACGAGTTTGAACTGAACTGGCAAAATGAGGTAATACGTGTGAGTGAAATTCCACAATGCCATAAAGCTACCAATGCAACTCTCTTAGTGTAGTGTATAGGTCACATGATATAAAACAAACTGGTAACATGGTATTGATCAGCTTATGGCCCGAACCTGACCAGAGCCCAAGATTATTCAAATGAACTGTCACAATTAAGGCAGAGGTCAACCACTCTGCCAACTGTGTATAATACAGTTGAAACCATGGCTAAAAGTTGATTATCCCATATATGACATGGTCACTTGCAAAGGTAAACATAATTAACTTAACAATAATATCAGTAATACCAATATCTGGGCTGAAAACATGATTGAAATGGAGCTGTTGACAGAACATGACAGACCATATTCATACAAAAGCTAATTTCAGAGACTAGCCTCTATTTCACCTCGTCTGTGTCCATTTTCATGACTCTCACAGGAATTTAATTTGTACAATTTATAAACTTAGCCCGAATTTGACCCGATTCGTCGGGTCCTGATGCAAGCAATGCTGGAATAAGCTAAAAAACATTGATTTAGGCTGATGAAAAAGACACTGATGGAGAACTAATGAAGTTAATGAAGCTTGATACGTACTCTATACATATCTCTTTTGGTTGCAGAGACCTAGCATCGGAGTATTCAGGGCTTTCCCTCCTATTTTTATTATCTTAGCATAGGAGTTCATCCCTTTCTATGTGTTCACTGTGTATTGTCACTTACTTGCCTAGAGCGAGCTGTCTTGTCTGATTATGTTTATATTATTTATATGTGTTTATATTTTCCAGAATGTGCTCTTATAAATTACCTTTAAAAGAGGTTTTTTTTTTATTTTCTGACAATGCTTGATATATTTTTTCTTCATTACATCACACAATAATTCCACCACAAACCTGAAATTGTACTAAAAACAAATGCAAGTATTAATTTAGTCATTTTTTACTGTAAAACAGGTTTTAAGTTTTATGATCAAAAAGTGTTGGGACAAAAAGATATGGTTTACAATACTAGCAGTCAGGGAATTGCATGAATAAGTTGGTGATACTGCAGCAGTAGAGGTGATCGGGATTGAATACATTTTCTAGTATAAACTATTGCCCCAGTCGATTCCTGCATAGAACGCTCCCAGAGAACAGAACATGTTTCCTGTTAGTTTTCCTCCTTGACCACAAGCATTTCCTAGCGTATTGGATAAACTTTCGGCACACATTCTTGCCTGCCAAGGGACAATTTTTAATCCATACTGGAATTAAGTTGTTGCCTGTTTTATATTTACAAATTTAGGTTAGAGCACATGTTGAGCTTGTTTGAAGTGTTCTTGGTGTAATGGCCCGCTGCCAATAGTATTCTGGAACCAGAATTCTGCTGTTTATCCCACACTGTATAATATTATATTGCATTACTATAAGAATACATTTCTATACATATTAAAATACAGTGGTAGCCCGAGATACGAATGCTTCGAGTTACGAAATCAGTTACGGTCTCGCGGGAATTTTTTTGCTTCGAGATGCGAAAAAAAATAGAGATACGAACAACCACAAACAGTTCTGCTCTATTATAATGTGCGTGTGTGTGTGCGTGTGTGTGTGTGTGTAAGTTTATAAAAAAATACATACAACAAGTGAAAAATGCAAAAGGAAAGGGTTATTTTAATTTGTTGGTGAAAACTGACCTCGTTATCAAATAGAGCAAATGTGTCCCAGAGCGTTTACGAGAGTCAAGATTAACATTTCACGCTCACTGAAACACGCACACAGGTTTAGAAGGAAGTGAGTGGACGACAGGTAAGTGACAGAAACACTGCTGAAAGAGCGACAGACAGAATCCCGAAGAGATTGATGAGAGTTTTCTGATGAATACAGAGATCTGACAGGAAGCCAATGGAGTGAGACACTGTCTGATATAAGTCCGTCCAGAACCAAACACAGCAGAAACGCACACCTCAAAACCTCTCACCACAAGAAAGTGGTTGATTCCCCAGACCAAACACACCCTCACACTACGCTTTTAGATCGATAAACTGTAGATCACTCCTCACCTCTCTGCATCAGCACAAAGCACAGAGAGAGCTGCCTAGAGAGCAGCTAAAGATCAGTACATTTCCCAGGAGAAGAACATTTACCGCCGCAGCGAGCTATAGCAGTCTCTTACCGAGCTTAGGGAGGGAGTATTCGAGGTTGAAGTAGTCCTGATAAAAGTGCAGGAGTCTCTTGGTGATGTGGAGAGCGTAGTCTCCGGATCCGCTCTCAATGGCGTCCGGTCTGGCATACAGACGTATCTACAACAGAGAAAATTGAATCAAACCATTTCAGGAGTTGAATTAACTACTAATTAATTTTCAAATAACTTGTTTTCTGAAACCCCTTTACAGAAAACTGAACATAAATCTGATTGCAGAATTGTATACTTGTCTTTCAAGTGCACTTGCCATCCATTATGTAAAACATCATAAAGTATTACTGCCAGTGGAGCAGGACAGATCATTCATTTATTTTCCCCAGGGAAGCATGATAAGAAAATTGCCTATAAATAATGAAATACTGTAACCCATATTCCTAGACAGATAGATCGTGTAAAAAAGATTTTTTTTAACATTCACTTAAGATTTGTTACTCTACTGAACTGATGTCAAAGCTCTAGATTTTTGTGCAGCATTGTCCCCATAAACAGTGTAAATCTTTAAGTGATCTTTATTTTTTTTTGCTTTAAAAAGCATTCTTCTTTCTTGAAATGTTTAAATAATGAAATTGTTTATTTGAGTTAGCAGTGTTTCCTCTTTCTTTTGTGGGGTTCCACTGGGTATTCTCTATATATACTTCAGGTGTATTTGCCTTTAGTACAATTGGCAAGCGACCTGTCTGAGCTGTCTTAAATGTTTTGAGGTAATCTTTTCAAAAATGATTTAGAATACGGTTAACTTTCAGGTTTACAGTGTACATTTAAATGTAATACATAGTTTGTTTTTGTTTGCATTATAACATTTATAATATTTGTCTCAGAAATCAGTGACTATAAATGCTTTTATTTACTCTATAACATAAATTCATGACTAGACCAAACCCATGACTAGAAAAAGATTAGACTTTTCACATTTTATTTCTTGTTAAAGATCTAGTCTAGAGTTAGATGTTAATATTTGAAACATTTATAGTTACAGTAAATCAAGCATTGATATGTACAAATAGGATATACACTAAATGAATATATACTTTTTAAATTTATTCAGCTTGTAAAATGTCTAGTCTAAATTTAGATGTTATATTTGAAACATTTAATTTAACTGGAAACTCTTTCAATATTATTGACATGCACCTGCTAAAATTTGTGACCCGAGATGTCTGACCATTTCCTTCGATTCCACCAGCACAACATTGTATAGATAGATGGACGCATACATTGTATCAATGGACGGATGCATTATATGGATGGAGGCATGGTATAGGTGCATTTGATGGATGCATTGTATGGATGAATGGATGGATGGATGGATGGATGGATGGATTTCTCACTCCATTGAGAAATTTTAGACCAATTAGAAATTAATTACATCTCCACTGCTTAATAGGCAAAGCCAAGAAGTTTCAAACCAAAGTCTGTGTATTTACAGTGGGAATCTATGGAGAACTAATGGTGTACGTTTTGTGACCCTAGGATGCAAAAGGTAAAATCTGAATTGGAGGATGAGATGCGACTGATCCAGGTTGGTCTCATGATACTGTATATATGGTGGACTACATATAAACTAAATGTAACCCTTTATCAACCCAACATAGGAGGTACTTTCCTTTCATGAAGTAAGCTTAGATTCAAAAAGTAGATTCAAAAAGTTGGTTTTTCAGATACAGTCTGTGCAACTACGGATGGATAGCCTGGACTGAAACAAGTTTGCTGTGATGTAAGGAGTAAAATATAAGAATTTGGTGGACAATTAAGTTGTGAGGTAAAGGAATAATACCAGAAATCTACTCAAGTAGTGTCTTTGAGTAATTGTACTTGATTACTTCACCTTCTGCTCCCAAGACACTTTCTTCGGAGTCGCCAAAAATTGTTATGTGTGGGAAAGTGAGAGAGGCGAGGAATGAGGTGGGAAGATGAAGAGTGTGAGGTGTTGCTCTGTGGGAAATGTTTCCTGGCAGTAAAAATGATCTTGTACTCTTGTAGCTAAAGGCTGTTTATGAGTCCATCGAGTCTGAATAAATGTCCTGCTTCTCTGACAGAGATGCTTTGAGAAGAAGCCGGAGGAAAGGTTGTTTCGAACACCAATGATGCAGATGTTGCTCCTCTATCGATCAGCTCAGTGTCTAATAGAAAGATGAATGCCTGGCATTTAGAGAAGAAGAAATGCATCTAAGCTCAGTCAAATCAATGTGATTTTAAATCACCTTGTAATTAGAGACAGTGGATGATCAGGAGGTGATTCATTAATCAGCCGACATAGGCATTGTTCGACGCTGTTTGATTCATTATTTGGTTTGTTTTTGTTGAGGGCAGAGGAATGGAGAATTAAACTGAGTCAATTGATCTGCTACTTAATCTACATTTGGATGCTCAGCACTGATCCTTTAACTGTGGTCAAGAGAGGCTCAAAACTCTGCAGTTTAAGAAGGCACACGCAAAGGGAAAAAAAACATGAGCAAATTTCTATAAAAAAATAAAATAAAATAGTTCGCAAAGAAAGTGTTGTCAAAGTGATGAAATGTGTTGTCTAAGGTCCTGTCCCTACTTTAAGGCCCTAATGAGATCATTTAAAATTGAAAGATAATTAAGCTGTTTGATTCATCATTTGGTTGTTTGTTTTTGTTGAGGGCAGAGGAATGGAGAATTAAACTGAGTCAATTGATCTGCTACTTAATCTACATTTGGATGCTCAGCACTGATCCTTTAACTGTGGTCAAGAGAGGCTCAAAACTCTGCAGTTTAAGAAGGCACACGCAAAGGGAAAAAAAACATGAGCAAATTTCTATAAAAAAATAAAATAAAATAGTTCGCAAAGAAAGTGTTGTCAAAGTGATGAAATGTGTTGTCTAAGGTCCTGTCCCTACTTTAAGGCCCTAATGAGATCATTTAAAATTGAAAGATAATTAACCTAAGAAGTTGTTATACGTAATAAAAACAGTAATAAAAACAGTAATAAAAACAGTGTCTAGTCAGAAAGAGGGATTATTTTGGGAAATAGTGAGTTAAATTGAAAGGTTTATATATTCTGCACATATGAGAAATGCCACAATAGTTAGTTTTATACCAAACTGCTTGGTACACCCCCTCTGGTATGTGCTTGGGAACTGAGTTTTTTCGGCTTCTTATTTGAATTATTGCTCCTGTATTATTATTAGTTTCACATGTGAAAAGGCAGATGTCCAGGAAGAAAACAGATGTCCGCGAGCAAAAATCATATCAATGAACTGCTCCTTTGTGTAAATATCCAATCAGCGAGTGCTAAAGTTAGAGGAGGGTGGGACTTCTCGTGTTTCACTTGGCCAGTTGAGGAATTGTCAGCTCTATGAGGAGACGGCGTCAACTTTTTTGCTGGCTTTGCTGACGAATACAACAAAGATGGAAAAACAACGGTAAACACTGTGTGCCAGCAATGTTTTGTTAGATTCAATTATGCAAAAGACAACATATGAATCACAAGCGCTCATCTGCGCCATCTTTAGACATCTGTACCTTGTTTTAAGACCCCTAGTTACCTGTAGCTTTTACCTGCCTTAAATCCCTCTCTTCTTGTGCTGATCCGCTCGCTGCTGAAGAAGCTCATGCCTACCTTGCTACAATTGTTTATTTTATTGTTTTAATTTTTATTTTTTGTAGATATGTCTTGCTGTTTGATTTGTCAAAATAAAGTGAATGCTATAAAATAGCCATTATTTATCTGTTCATGTGATTCATATGATTATTTTCAAAATTACAATTTGCCAAACCGAATCGTGAGCTTTGTGTACTGTTGCATCCCTAGCACATATATGTTGTGCATACTGTTCCTGCCAAATGATGAGTGCCTGATTAGCTCTGTCTTACAGTCTGAGCCAAAAAATACCACAGTTTGTGTGTGTGGTACAGTAAACCCAGATCAATAACTCCACTCTCTTTCCTTTGGCTCCACACACATAGCAACTCTGTGATGAATAGATGGAGGGACTGCCCGGACGCTTTAATGTGATTGATGGGGAAGTTAGCGATCGGCTAACTGCTACAAGCCGCGGTCTCTCTGAGTTTGTGTGTGAGAATGCCCCAGATAGAAGCACAGCACAGTGGAGATGATTCGATAGAAAGGAGAGCACGGTCATGCTGAAGGAGAGAGATTAATTACACTAATATGAGGAGGAGGAGAGCAAGGGCAAACAGCAGGAGACTCTGAGGAAGAGACAGGAAGTGTTGAATGTGAATAAAGGAGATTTAGGTTACAAACAAAGTGTCTCTATTACTGGACATATGAGCCTGTATGGATTGAGAGATTGAGGAACGAGAGATCATGACTTATAGTGGTAGAGCCCCAGTCACAATACTAATCCTAATTTTCCAAAGTAAATTTTAAATGGACAAGAATTTTGTCCTGTTATCTGTTTTTATCTGTCCTTTTCCAAAATGGGCACCAAAATGACATCTTCTCCCTCCATTCAAGAGCTATAAAAGAAAGTTATTGAGCTTATCTGTGCATTCATCAATACTATGGGCAGCATGTGATCAAAAGTGTTGATGAGGACTAAATTAAAATGCTTGTTTCGGCTGCATCCACTTTATATCAAGTTTATCTGTCTTCTTCTGCCATACTTCCAATGCAAAGATGCACAAACATAGGTTGTTACATCATCAAATTCCTAGGATGGGACACTCCATGCCTGGTCATAATGTCACTTTCACTTTATTACAAACAGCTAAAGGGTTGTGATGGTGTGTGACCATTATTTGCATGTTCCTAGTTTTTGATCTGTTCTTGTGTTATTTCCTTTAGTTCGTTTCATATTATCTGCGCTATGTCACGTCATATATGTGTCCATTTCTCGCCTGCGCTCTGTGCTTCCCGGCATGCCTCATGAGATCGCGCCTTTGATTTCTTTTATTCAATCTTATTTCCTTTCTCTCATTCCTCTTTGGGTACTTCGTTGTAATCATTTGCTTTCGTATCTGTCCTCGTTCCTGGTGTTTATTTCTGCCTTGCTCTCATGTATTCTTCCGCACAGAGTTAGTGCCTCTGTGTTTATTTACCTTCCGCCTCTAGCTTGCTTTGAGTTAAGATCCCTAACTATGCTCTACTCGTGTCTTGTTGTCTTCCGCACCGGTCTGTAGTTTTGTCTTCCCTGTTTAATGCCCAGTTGTTGCTGAAATATTGTTATTCAAAGCCTGAATCTAGATATGAGAACCCAGCATTGCCAGTTTATTTTGCTACGTTTAGTATATGTGAGAGATCCCATTGTGGGAGTTTTATCTGTTTGCTTTCTTTTGTTATTTTGTTAATAAAGACCTGTCAATCTGCTACTCTTGCAAGTGAGTTCTTTAAGACACACGCCTGTTCCTTGACAAGGGTCTACAACCTCCATGAACATTACAAAGATAGAACTACAATTAAATTACTTATTAGTTTTTAAGTTTATTAGTGACAATTATTTATAGCTTTTTGCTCAGAGGATTTATTAAAAATAATGACTACCTTAACCGATATGTGTTTTTTGGGATGTTTTTAGCCACTTCAGGGTAAATTTCAGTCTATTTGTCCATAACTTCTTCTCAATTTTATCAAACTGAATAAATTGTTGATTTTTTTTGCACATATTTCAAGAAAATGCTTTGAAATAAAGCTACAAAATGCAAATTGACTACAGTTTCTGTGGCTGTTATTAGACACTAAATTAAACTGCAGATCAATATTTTGTCCAACTTTGTTGCGCAAATCTCTTTATCTGCTTCAGCTCTAATAAAAACGATCCAGCATGAAAATAAATCTGTATTTTTTTTTTTTTACCAAGATCTTACATTTTTGAAAATTACATTGTCAATATGAAAAATATTTGTGGCCTGGATTTTTTATTTACCTTTTATGACCTTATTGGACATTTCAAACATTATTAACAACATTGTTTGTAATTACTCATAAAATTTGTCATTTGTCTCATTTTTTGGCATTTTTCTAGTATAACAGTCTCTTTAATAGTGACATTTAACTTACTTTGTGGGCAACTTATCTAAGTTTTCTATGCTGGCAAGCTAAATAAGTCATATCAAAGGGACCCCTACACTATAAATTTGTTTATTTAAGTGAGTTTCATCTCCCAGAGAGCTGCTTCTACTGTTGAGTGGTTTATAAGGAGACCTTGACTCACCAGGACGCCGTGGTCTGTGACAGCTTCTCTGTAGGTGAAGTTGGCAACGGCCCAGGCCAGGTAGTAGGTGGACATGCGAGGAGTCCTTGAGAAGTGGCTGGTTATCCATCCATCCTCTTCAGACGTGGTGCCCTCCAGAGGCATGTTGGAGAGCGCCTGATAGCAGCTCTCATGCTTCACACTCACTCTGAACGTTGCTTTATAGATGGGCTCATCGAAGCATGGGAAAGCCTTTCTGGCGTGAGTTGGGGAGAACTGTGTCACTGCCAGAAATCTGCCGGGGAACAATGAGGAAAAATGTACATGGGAGAAGTCTCCGGAAAGTGTTTGACTTTTAAGCAGGACTCAATTCACTTTGTGTGCTGTGATTTGTTCCTGAACGGTACTGACGAGTAATTTAACAGTTCTCAGCATTGTCTGTAAACCAAAACCACCAAAAACTGTTTAACACATCAGGCAGAGTCCCACTCTGCAACAATTCAAATCTCTTTTAAATACTTTGTACCTGTCGTAAATAAAAAACTTTGTATCAACAGCAAAGTGTATTTCAGTCAAGCTTTTCTTACAAAGACTGGGATAAATTGTGTTTAAAAGAACATATCAGAATCTTATTTAAGAATCTGAACTATAGGCAAAAACATGGAACACAGGCTGCTAAAGAGAAAGGAGTTCTGAATTGAACAGGAAGTCTAGAAATCTCCCCTGAATCTCACCCTGCACATCAGCAACAATGTTTTCTTCTCATCAGATGCATTTCATCTGTTACGAGACAGAGTGACACTCTCCATTAAAAGATGTAAGTTTATATGATTTACTTCAACTAAAAAAGTCAGACTAAGTCTGGGGACATCAGACTAAAGACACACAAGGAAACTCCCGGACAACTCATGAATCACTGAGAGAAACCTCTCTGTGTCAGAAAAGAGAAGAGAGATGCTCGTAAACAGTGAATGTTGCTCATCTCAGAGCTGCTCTCTTCTGTGTCAGGAGCTCACCTGGAAACGATTCATTCAAAGAGATCAGAAGATTCAGCAAAAGAAACTAAGGAGACGAGAGAACAGAAAGAGCAGGACTCCTCTGGGTAGAACCAAGCAGCTGAAGCTCAGACCTCTGTCAGCTTCTCTCAGAAGAAAGAGGAATGAAGCAGAGAACAGGAGCAAGTTTAGAGTTTATTTCCTCTCAGAAAGGGAAGAAAAGTTCCATCGCTTCCCCTGAAAACAAACATGTTTATCTTGTTTATAAAAAAATAGTTGTTGAACAAACAAATGAAACTCTTTTGTGGAAATGAAATGTTGGATATTTTGCACGTGAGAAAGTTTTTTTTAAGCTCGCTCTGAGGCGATAAAAAGTGAATATTTAAAACGCATTTTCATCACAAGTTTATTTCACAAGCTTTTTGTTTTAGCCGGTACCTTCTCTCGCCGTGGAGCAGGTAGGAGCTCCGGAAGAAGCCCAGCAGCTCGTGCTCCGTGCTCGCGGTAAAGGTGATGTTGATCTTGTAGCTCCGGAGCGGCTTCATCTCCCGGTGCAGCGCGATCACGTGCACCTGCTCGGGCTGATGCTGGAAGCGCCGCTGGATGCGCATGGCGCCCGCGCTCCTCTTCCCGTCCGAAAACACCAGCACCCTCTCCAGTTCCAGCCGGTCCGCGTGCAGCACGATGAGCCGCGTGGCGCGGACGCACTCCACCTCGATGCTCACCTCACCGGATAAGCTGAAGTTCTCCATCTGTACCGAGAGCCGCAGCTCGTAGTGGCGAGGGCGCAGCGTGCCCGGCAAGCGCGGTAGTCTCCACGGCTGTTGATCCTCCTCGGGGTCCCGGTGGCTGCTGTTTGCGTCCCGGGACTGTTTCCACTTGCTGCTGCTGCTCCCGGAGCCGTTGGCGGCCAGAGCTCCGCCGCTCTCCGCGGAGCAGCGCTCGAAGCTGACGCTGAGCGCGACGGCCACGGCCGTGACGATGAGGAGGGTGAGGATGGAGACCGCGAAGCCCAGCACCAGACGCTTGTGAACCGTGATGTGCTGCTCGGTCGTCCGGGGTCGGACCACCACGCTGTCGGCCCACTGATCGGACAGAGCCCGTCCGTTTCTCATGCTCGCGTCCTCGATGCCCATCACACGAAGAACCCGAAGCGCGTGGTGTTCATCATCAGCCTCCGGTTACGCGCTGCGGCTTCATAAAGAGACTCAAAGACGGGAAAACACGAGCGGAGGAAAAAGAGAAGAAGTTCAGCTCAACGAGTCCTTTCCACCTGTTCTCTGTCATCAATCGGATGAAGATGATGATGAAGATGACGATGGTCCAGCACCTGGTTCCTGATCATTGCCGTGACTCTCTTGCCTCCATCCTCCACGCTCCTGAATCGCTCTGACGCTTTCTCACTTTCAGCAAGTGGGCTGTGCTCTCTCTCTCTCTCTCTCTCTCTCTCTCTCTCTCTCTCTCTCTCTCTCTCTCTCTTTCTCTCTTTAATTAAACAGTGATATATTCAGGCAGGCTGATGCGAATCTTTCACTCAGTTCAGAGGTGAACTGCTGAGTTGGCTGAATATTAAACAGAACAATGAAACTAAGACAAATTAAAAGTAAAAATGAGACATGAGTTTGAGAAATGTAAATGCCAAAATCTCTGTAGTGCTGACAGTATTTATTACACAACAGCATTAACATTGACGTGAAACCAATTCAACTCAGCAGCCTATTGTGTGTGGAAGAAGTCAAAAGAGAGTTCATCAAACTCAACTGAAGGCCGCTGTCCTTGGTGCTTGATTTCACAAAAGGTGGTATTTGTCCTGTAATGGAAAGAACAGATGATTGTTTTCTGAGCAGAATCATTTTCACCTGTTCGTTCAGCTTCTACTCAACCCCTGGACCTTAAATGTACTATTTTATCCCTCATTTATCTTAGTATATCTGTCATTTTCTCATAAAGGAACACACGATGTGGTTATTTGAACACGATGATGCTCCAAACGCAGAATAACACCCTTGATTTGAGTGGATGGCACGGCTGGTTAAACAGCACAGCGAGAAGAGGGTGGTGAGTGAGAGAAGAAATGCTTGAAAAAGCAGAGCGAGAAAAACCTTGGTGGAAAGATGATGGGATGGTGAACACAATGAAAGTAAAGCTTTGAGTTCAAATGATTGTAGACAGATCTTAAACTTTTGAGCATTAAAACTCATCCGGTCAAGATCCTCTCATTCACTTTACCCCTGTGGAATTTAAAACCAATTTTTATGAAATAATGAAGCAAAGATGGAAAGTTTAAGAATCATCTATGGCTTGACAGAAAGTACAAACACATTGATGCTGAATAATAAGCAATTTCCACTTGGCAGATGAACATAAAGCCTGTGTCAATGGCCACAAATGGTTTTTGAACCAAAAGTCTCCTTTTGAATGAAAGCTTATCACACTGGATCAGACTAGAGGGGTTTGAGGGTATATTTCAATAACAGATGTTAGTAAAAAAAAAAACATTCACTCAGTCATTTCTACTGAGAAGATGATGGCAAAAACATTTGCACACGTTGCCCACAAGCCTCAGGTGAGACTCTCCTTGACAGGAAGTGGAAGTAAACATCTCCTATCTTGCACTTTAAGTTCTCAGCCGGAGCCCACTTATATCATTGCTATGTAATTGCTTTTAAACAGTGTATGTCTTTTTTTTTGTCAAATAAATGTACAATAAACATTGTACCTGTAAGATTCTGTTCACTCCCTGATTGCTAATATGACTCACCTGTGTCCACTTACCTCCTCAGCCTATCAGTTTCCAGCACTCTCATTTCCCACACTGTAAAGTGATTCATTGGATCAAAGAAAAAATCTTGTTACACCTACTTACTTTACTTTTATCAATATAACAGTTTTACTTTACAAATTACATATCCAAAAGAAAATTTGAATTAAAGTTTTATAAAATCTCAAATTATACTGTGTTGCAATTCTAAATTATTTCACTTTACATCAAAACAAATATTAATACAATTTAAAATATTAATGTAATATAAAGAAAATATAAAGTATATTTTATCATCTGCTTCTTTGTCTGTCATCGATGTCAACCTCATGCTACTTCCTGGACTCCCTCGCCAGCATTCTTCTACGACCTCTGCACGAGTGACCCTCTTCAACCCACTTACCTGTGATCTGATCGATCTACAGACTGCAATCTCTTAAAAATCTCTAGTGAGGTGTTTGATGAGATGTATAGAATGTTTATTTGTTGATTTCAAATAGCATAGTTAAACGATTTGCAGGTGCTTTGTTAAAGGCAATGTAATTCTGTCATGTTGTGGCAACCCCCCCCCCTCCCCCAATCTCAACTGTGTAAGTCAGCATTTTCACCCACACACATTGAGCAACATTCATAATGCATTAATCAGTTGGATATGATATTGCATAAGCATATGTCATCGTGATAAAGGATGAAGCTGTTATTTTTACCTTCACTGTGATACAACCTTACTGTGCAGCTGATGCAAACGTGTGTCCCACAGTAGACAGAGCTGCATCTATTGGTTTTATAGCCACAACATTGGTAGTTGATGGAAAATGGTGTAATCGAAAAGCTTTTGTAATGATGGATCTCCTACACAAGAATTTTTCTGATGGGGCGCCACACTAGATGGAAGAATACATACGTATAGCCTTTCAGTGGTACAGGTATAGTCAATTATATTTACGTGAGTAGTTTTTGGATTACACACGTACGGTAAATCACCTTTACATGAGTAGCCTTGTAGTCTTACTGGGTGAGTTGATCATATTTATCAGAGTAGTCTCGAGTACTTTCCAGACAATGTTTGTATTTGTCAGTTTACTCCAGTCACTATATATTGGTCACATAAAAACACAAGATGGCAAGATTTAACCTTATGACAAAAAAAAACCTAATTTCAGATCCCTCACAACTGTAATCAGCAGTGCCACGATAAAAGCTAGAACAAACCCACAGTAAAATCCTAAGAGTTAAATTAACTCTACTCGGAGTATATTTGGTCCCACTCTATATAGAGTTAAACCGACTCTGAGAAAGAGTAATTTAATAATCTATTTTCTTCATGTTTTTCCAAATCTGCATGGAAAATGCAAACTAAATATTAACTATTCAGAGAGGGACCAAGTCCACTCCAGAAAGAGTAAAAACAGACAAAAATAGACTGTTTAGTTCAAATAGACTCATTTAAATAACTCCTTCAGAGTTGGTTTAACTCTATATAGAGTGGGACCAAATACACTCTGAGTAGAGTTAATTTAACTCTTAGGATTTTACTGTTTATGAACAGGAGAAGAATCAAGCCGCTGTATAAAAATAATAGGGTTTGTCTGGTATGATAAACACCAGAGAGTTGTATTTTCTTGTGAGGAGTAAGAAAATACAAACAAATGCAATAATGACATAAGCTAACTGCGAAATAATGGCTTCCTATACAGACATCCCTTTTTATAAACAAAAAATTCCATCTTTGACCGTTTAGCTATACAACAGTTACTGTAACACCCCCAAAAATTCACTATCAAATGTGAAATCATGTGAAAGTAGATGGCCAAAGTTTGTTTACAAACTGATATTTTTTTGTAAAAGTCACATTTAAAAGTATTTTGTATTTTGATATGCAAAACGGAGGGGTTGCCTAGGTAAATTTTGGTTGCTATGGAGGAGTCACTCACATCACGCAAAGTTCCCCATGCCTCTATGATTTTCCTTATCTGAAAAGGCGATGGGCCAAATTAATTGGTAAACAGTCAGGTTGCTATGGAGGAGTCTGTGGCATAATATAATGTTTAATTTGTCACTATAAGTTATGTAAACGTTATCATTTATCAAAGCTGAGATAGAGTTCTGAAATGTGGTTGCTGGGGTAAGCAGTTTAGTTGCTAGGTAGCTGTCAGTGATGTCATAATAATGTTCATTTGATACTATGATGACCATAAACACACCCAATTTCTCTATTATGTTTCCACTTGAAGATATTTTTTAATATTTTTAATTTCTTTTACTGTTTATTTTCAACAGCCTTTATGTCATTGGTAAATATTTAACCTCCTCTAGAGCCTCAGGTTCATATACTTTTGCACAATGGTTGGTCTGTTCTTGCACAAACTGAAAACCTCCATAAGATCCATGAATTCCAGTCTGAAATGGAGGTGGTACCAGTCTGAAAATAAACAGCAACTCGAGTGAGACTAGTTATTATATCTTGGCAAAGTTTGGTTACTGTAGCTTGAACAGTCTAGGAGGAGATACGTTTTTTTGTCTGAAGCGAAAGACAAATAACAATATGTTGACTTTAACAAGCCAACAGATGTTAAAGATGAAGCCAAAACATTTCAGATGTCATCCTGAATTAAGGTTTGTGAGGAAAATATCCTTGCATTGGGACAGGGGTGCTCACACTTTTTCAGCTTGTGAGCTACTTTTAAAATGACAGTCAAAGTGATCTGCCCGCTACAAAAATGTAAAACATCCATCAACAAACAATTATTTTCAACTTTATTGAGAATTGACAAAACACACATAATAATTAATTATTTACATTTTTTGTAATAACCTGAGTTTAATTTGATGACTTGCACTGAATTGAATCATTAGAACAGTTGTGTTTGACCTGAATTTGGTGGCAATAGAGTGATCTTTATGGGAGCTATTGAGCTTTGATCCAAATAATCAAGAAAAAATGATGTTCTAATAAATTTTTACATTTTTTATTGAAACTGAGTCGTGCAGTACAATATTCAGGTGAGGAGTGGCGTGTTGCTTGATTTTGGTTGTAATAGAGTAATTTAGAATGAAGTTATGAAGCATATTTTAGGTAAAACATATTTTGGATCTGGTAATTTGCAGACGGTCCCTAAGCGATTCCATGTCAGCGGGTTGCTCATAGACGGTAATGTCTTTCTGCGAATGCCGAGGGAAACATGTTTTGATAAAAAACAT
>SRMA01026843.1:132860-150138 GCA_007224835.1 Danionella cerebrum | reverse complement strand
ATATATAGGGGTGTAACGGTTCACGGTATGTATTGAACCGTTTCGGTACGGCCTGTTCGGTTCGGGACACTTGCGTACCGTTTCGGTATTCGGTATTTGCATTAAATAATATAAATGTATTATTAGCGCGATATTAAGCGCAGCGGAACCATTTTTCCTAGGCGAGTTTCCGCACGGACGCTATTGAGGGACGTGCAGCTGTACTGTGCGACACTCAATAGCGTCCGTGAGGAAAATCGCCTTTGGCTTCCCTGTTAAAATACATAACGGGGATAGACGAGTGGATAAATTTAAAGTTGTATGCCGACATTGTTCCACGGAGATCGGGCAGGCAACACATCTAACATTTTCTACTGCTGGAGATATTGTCACTGCAACCAGATCTGTGCTCTCTTCAGAAAATGTGGATAGGTTAATCTTTTTAGCCTAAAACTTGAATAGTTAGTTTTGTTGATATATAAGCTGAAGCTGTTGCTAGTGTTAAAAGTTTTCAGGTCCTAACTAGTTGCAGTATTTAATTTTTTATGTAATAAAATGTGTTTTTCTTTATAAAGAGTGCAATTTATTTAAAATATCACCCAAATGTGTCACTTTTATTTATTTTATGCAAGAATTCTATTGTGTATTGGCAGCTTTTCAAAATAAAGATTATGTAAGTTTTTTTTTTTTGTACCGAACCGAATTAACCGAACCGAACTCTCCAAGACACTGTACCGAACCGAATACAATTTTAGCATACCGTTACACCCCTAATATATATATATATAATTTTTTTTTATTATTGGTTTTACAGTTGAACAGATAGGACAGTAGAGGGAGACAGGAACAAAGGCGGAGAGAGAATGGGGTGGGATGGGAAAAACGACTCGAAGCTGCGTCGCCCTGCGCAACCGCACTTAAATGTCCTGCGCACCGTCCACTACACCACGGACCAGGACTGAAATTAACTGTTAAAAGAGGTTTTCCCATCGTGGATATTTTGCCTTATTTAAATAAACACATTTTATTCGACATCTGGCTACTGTGCATTTAATTTCTGCCATGTGTATATCCCAAGAGCTAACAGTGTGGGGTCAACGTTGGTATCGAAGGCTTGTTTTAGCATTCTTAAAATGCAGTCTTTGCATTAAGGCCTCTACACAGGATACAAATTGGGGATGGGATTCACACGTATCTTCGGATGGTTTCTCACCAAGATGGTCTTATTCTGAGTCGAGGAAATATTGATGCAATGAAGCTCCCTCCCTCAAGATGGTGTTTGCGGTACAACAAATGTACTCTGACCAAACGGGGAAACAGGAAAGAAGATGACGACAGAGAAGAAATCAAAGAACACATCGTAAAAAATCATAGACGTAGAGTGGGCTGTTCTGTTGGTGGCTGATCACAGGGAGCTGTTTGATCAAAATTGAGGATTTTGTGGCACGCTATTTCTGCCCTGTTTCCTGTACGAAAATGTGAGATGAGCAGCTTTTATCTTTATCATTGGCACCACTTGTTTGGTCAGATGAGTGAGTTACTATTGGCACCCATTGTTTTTGATCGATGCGTGTTGTTGCACGAAACTTCTGACCAAAATTCAAGGCTTTTCTGAAACTATAGGATGCAGTATTGTGGACGAGATGGTGCCTAGGATTGGCGTGTAAAAATGTTGGGTAAAATCAAGATCTGGAGTCCTGGTTGGATTAAGTGTTAAGCTATGCTAAAATGTTTTTCCCAGATCTGGAGAAGATCTGAATAGATTCTTTAATTGTACAACACTAATTGTTATCTCAGTGGAAGGGGGATGTTCTTTTGAGGTTGATTTTTAGACAAAGTCTCTGTTAATACCACTGGTGTTTCAACCAGGCTAGTGTAGAGAGATGTGCCTCTTGTGGTGATTGGAGAAATAAGCCCAGTGTGATTTCCTGACTGGAATCCCTGCACTAAGAGGTATGAGTCGGTGTTCTTACGAGGGCTGGGCGTTTGGTCGGTGAATCTTGCCGGCAATATCCGCTGTGAATGCGGTGTCTCTGCACCAACTCATCTGCGGACGGGTCTGTCCAGAAGTGATTTGCCGTCTTGGCTTTAGTGTACTCCAGAGCACAGGGACCCACTGGAAAAAAGAAGGATCACTGAAACATAATAGTTGTAATGATTTTCTATTTTCATAGTTTAGTTTTCACACAGAACATTCACTGGAAATGAAGGAGGTCCTGGAAATAGGGATTTGACCCCCTCTGAGTTTGACTTACAACTGCATCCCAGTAAGAAAGTCAGCAGGTTTGGCTATTCGCTATCACATCTTTGCTTCACCTGTAAGTGGTATTCAGTATGTGGGCCAAACAGGGTTCAGGTCTGGCAGAGGTGGTATCGGTTTTAATGCGACACACAGATCATCATATGTTTTGTTAAACTTGGTAGTGAAACGTATTGCTTTGGTGCATACCAGTGGTCAAATCTGCACAAATACACTGAAGATCATTTAAACACGTACAAGGTGCACACAATAAAAATACAGTTTTAAGTATAGCTTTAAAGTCAGACCAGTTTGGATATTTTGGCATAGTTTGGTTAGTGTAGGTCGAGTGGTGTTTTGAAATTTTCTTCCAAAACAAAAGATGGATACCAATATGTTGACTTTGACAAGCCAACATAAAAATGGTACAACTTTTATATAAAGGTGAATAGCACATCAAGGTTTCATGTGCCTTCCAGGTGGTTGGTGAACTTGCCCAGGACAATAACCAGAACATCAAGAGTGCTAGTGAGTGTGGCAGGTAAGTTCGCACAAGCTGGTGGTTATAGCAGGTAAGCAGCCTCTATGAGTGTTTATGGAATTCCAATATATCAGCAAACAGGAAGTAGGTCACGAGATGTAAAATTAGAGACAAATGATAGCAGAATTTTTGTAAGCAAGTACAGAGTTCCTTTAGATCATATGTAGGAGTAGTAAAGGTCTATGTGACTCATAGATCAGATGAGGAGTGAGTAAAGCTGATGAATGGCTGATGGGATGAGGGGCTCCAGGTGGGCTGGTAAGTGAATCATGATTAGAAGCTTGTGATTCAGAGACTAAGACATGCCAGTGAATCCCTGACGTAAGCCATGGTAAATTAAATGCAAGAATAAATAAAAAATAGAATAAAATGATTGTTTCTGTGTTTTTGGTCCATTTTTGACCTAAACATGCTCAAAAAGACACAACATTTCACACACACTCATCAGAACTGGTGAAAATTTACATCTGATTGGGGTTTGAAAGGTGGTACTGGCATAATCGCTTTATATGGCCACCTGATGCCTTTCAGTGTACGTTATGCTCTCAAACTGACACATGCAAGCTAAATTAGTCACACATGTGTAGGATACCAAGATTTAAAAATTAGTAACACTGGTTGCGTTTACAAAATCCACCAGAAGTCTGCTATTTCTCAAAAATCTGTAAAAAAAAATAGCCACTCTTGCTAATGTCATACTTCTTTCTTTCAAGACTTCATCCTAGAAATTGTATCTGTTCACCTCCAAACTCCCTCAGTCTCACAGCATATGGGATGTTAAATTACGATTTTTTGATTTTGTTAAACTGTGGCCGTCAAAAATTTGAAACGCGTTTTAAGAGTCCATACGTTCAGTCATTAATTAATTTTCCAACTTTTGGGGTCATGGGGGTCTGCCGGTGCCTATCTCCAGCACACATTGGGCAAGAGGCAGGGGTACACCCTGGACAGGTCCCCAATCCATCACAGGGCAACTTTCACTCACACATTCTCACCTAAGGGGAATTTTAGATTATTCAATTAACCTAACCGCATCTTTTTGGGGATTGTGGGGGAAACAGGAGTACCTGGAGGAAACCCACGCAAGCACGGGGAGACCCTTCCAGGAGGGTCACCAGCGAGCCTCAAACCAGCAACCTTCTAACTGGAAGACCACATTGCTACCCACAGCGCCACCATTGTCTAAACAAATCTATATAACATTCTACAGTGTCATATAAAGCTATTTTAGACTGTGTTTAAAGGACAGGTTTGAAATTTTGAACCAAGGGGTAAAGACCTACAAAAAATGTCATTTTAAGCATGTTCCCAAAACTGACAGGAAGTCAGTTACTTTTTTAAATTCTTTTAATATTTTGTAAAGTTCCATTCTTTGTACTTTAACATGCACTCTCAGCTGTAGCACCAGGTGGCTAGAGGAAATGCAACATTTAACATTGATAAGGGACTTTTTTTTTTTCATCAATTTTGACAAGTGAAAAGATTATTGTCAGAAAAAATCCCATCATAGTGCAGCAGGTTTTCATTATTTAATTTGGCTGTATTTTTCAGTAATTTTGATAATTCATATTCCGGGTTCATATAAGGGTTCATATTCCGACAAGGAGTCAATGACAGGGCATATGGATCCAGTTAGCCCGGAGCATGGCAAATGCCCCAGTACAGCGAGATCACACACCTCTGGTCCTGAGACCCATGTGCCATTGGACTAAGTGGGGTGAAGGCACCCCCAGAGTACTCCAAGTGCACTAACCAGAGCCACGCTCACCTAACCTGCTCACCACCATCTCCTACCAGCGCTGAGTGACTTTTTAATTATTTATTTTAGTTCACCCTTTTTAAATAAAAGCCCTCTGTGACCTTCGACAGTGCGAGTGTGTCTCTCTCTCCAACCCGCGACATATTGCAATCAAGCTGACCACTGAGAGATGATGGCATTTGATTGCTGCTTGCGGCTTTAATAGTTATTTTATATTCAGGCAACATTGAAGAAATACCCAACAGATACCTAGCAGCGATGCCAGGATTTGCCCGTCGACTGGATCCCTCAGAAGAGCTTCTCTTTCATAAAATTTACTGAAACGAAAAAGAACAGACATTTTAAAATATATTTTTTATTTTTCATGGGCAGAGATTTCAAAATCGCATTGCCCATAAAGATAAGAAATGCACACAATATTGATTCATGTGATACGTCACCTGCTATTCTCTACCAGGTACAGAAGGATCTTGTCCAGCAGTTTCTGGGTGAGCGCAGTGCGAATCCATAAGTGCTTTAGGGCCAGTGGAGAGAGGTTTGGAGGCCGGGAAGACTTTCTTACACTCTCCTGACTCATCTGACCCTGGTTTTGTCGTGTGCTGAGATGAAATAAAAATATGAATGCAGAAAAACACAATGTGCCTTTTTCAAAACATTTCTTTTTACAAATGTACAAAAAGGTATGCATAAATTCTTGTTTACTACAGCTTTCATGCTAATTGTCAGATTTACAGTGAAATGACTGCAGAAATTTGCATTTCTGTAAAGAAATATGGACGACGTGACTCTGCAAACAACTTGTTCAATAGGTATTGATCTAGCACTGACCTAGAACCTGTGAATGTATGGGTCAGTGTGTCAAGCACTCTACCACTTAAAGAAGGCATCTGTGGCTATTAATTGGTCATCTGCCACGATTTAATCTTGTGACTCAGCATTTTGTTGTTGTAATTGCGCAGTATCAATGTGCCACTTGTTTCTGGGCCTGAATTTCACACATGCGTCAGAACTGGTGAAAATTTACTTTTGATTGGGATTCGAAAAGTGGGTGTGGCAAAAAGTCTCTAAAGCACTACCTAACACATTTAAGCTTTTGAGAGTTTTTCGTAGGTGACTTAAATTCGGCGCATATCAGTAATGTACTAAGACTAAAATATAAGTGATTTGGAATGTGTTTCCAAAATCGACAAGAAGTCGACTCTTTTGCAAAATCCTCTAAAAATGACCACTTTTGCTGGTGTCATACTTTAACTAACTCCTCCTAGATTTTATCTGTTCATCTCTAAACTCCATCAGTCTTATCATAGGGCATATAGGATGTTAAACTGTGAAGGTTTTCATTTTCCCCTAAACAGGAAGTTGCTCAGCAATATAAAGTCTGATTAATCTCAAGTTTGCCAAGTATGTTACCAGTTCACATCTGAAAGCACCTACACAGTAATCTACAGTATCAGTTATAGCGCCAGCATGTGGACAAAGGAATACTGCAATTAAGATTCTTTTACCACATTTAGCATGCGTCAAATAATCTGGTCCAGAAATCTCGATAATAGTGGCACCTGATGATCATAAGAGCTTTTTCTGGTTATCACTTTTTATTTTATTTTTTTTTTGAAAATGTAAAAGTTCTTGCTTTAATACATCTCCTTACTTAGCGTTGTTTATCATGTGTAGTGCAACACAAGTGCCCACTCTGAGGTGCTGAAGCCCTTTTTTTAGAACCAAAACATCGACAGCATTTCAAAAAAAAAAATTCTTTGTCTCATTTTTAACGGGAAGAGAGTGAGCCATTGAATCATAGGTTTTGCTAAAAGTTACGGAAACATTTAGGACCCAAACAAGCTGACAGCACACTGCTGACACTTAAAAACATTAACATTTACATGTTCTACCAACTCACCTACTCCAACACAATACATTAAACTGTTGTTCTATCTCTCTCACATGCTGTCGATGATCTGTTCCAGCTCCTGGACCTTTCTGCAGAGTTCCTGCGCTGGGGGAAACATCTTCCCCACCTTCATGAAGAGCGCCGCAAGCTTGTTACTGCGCAGGAAACCAGCAGCACGGCGCTTCAGCCCATGAAGGATGCATGCTTCCACTACCCCTGCACAAACAGACAGATCAGATCAGGGCCAAGTAACTAGCAAGAAGACACCAAAGGCTTCAAAGTACAGCACTGCACTGGGTAGAAGTAGTTGTATCCAGAGGGCCTTCTATGTCAGAGCTGAAGATGTTGTTCAGCATTAAATTGATGTGTTCCGTCACTGTGAAGCCAGCCAGAGCTGTTGCTGGACAGGTGGGTGCCCATAGCAGAATTGTACTGTGGCGCTCCCCTCTTCCGCAAATGGTACAAGAGTACATAAAAACGCCTGTTCTACTGTAGAGGGACATTTTTAATAATTGATGAATAAAAGGTATTATTTCAAAATAGCAGTAGTAATGCATGGCTATGATTTTAGTAAAACTGTAAGATGATTGATTTTATAGTGGAAAGCATTCAAAATAAACAAACATATAATAAAAAATTACAGAGAATATGTCACAGCCAGCATATTAATATTTGGAAAATTAGAAACCAACCTACAGCCACCAAACTTTGCCAAAAAATCCAAATTTGTCTGACTCAGGTTGCTGTATCTTTCAGACTGGTACCACTAAAGAAATTCTGGAAAATCTCTGAGAATATTTGAAAATTCCCATTGGCTTAACAGGGAGTCAAACTGTGTGTAACTGTAACTAAAACTGACAATCTCATGGAAACTCCACACTTACTAAACTTGTCAAGTCTGTGCATAAACATGGCATAACCACTGTCCAAAGTCCACTGGGTTACATATTTACCATTGAAAGTAAATGGAAAAAGGCAATGAAAATGTATAGAGAAATTGGGATTTGTATAACTTAGATCTTTTATGACATCACCAACTTCTCCTTAGCAACCAACCTGTTTATCCTAGCAACCAATTTTACATATTTCTATATCAGCTTAAGAAAATCATAGTGATGTGGGGGTTGTTTTATTTCACTCAAAGTGACATGGGGGCCATATATATTATATTATATTCAGAAATTAAAAAAAAAACAGACTACAGACGCTACAGAAGCTTAAGTAGCTTAAGTGAATATTTGAGGAAATGTGTGGTCGATATTGAAGGTTGGGGGTGCTCCCTTGTGACTGGAGCCAGCCACACTGAACTGTATTGCTGTTGCAGTCCATTTAAAGGTGTTTTTCTGCTGTCTCTGACTTGTCTCAAGCTCGTCTCACCCGGCAATGCATGTTTCGCTCCATCATAAAGTACTATTTGAGCTAACTTAACAATGTAAGTTAGACCAGACATGATGCTTAGCCGTGCATGTGTGGCCACACCCTCAGTGTACGAGTGAGTCTATAATGCTGCAACAGCTAATGATAGTTGGTAGGGATGTAACGATACACTCTACTCACAATACGATACATTCCTCGGTGTTGTGTCTCAATGGATCACAATATTTTACAACACTATTTTAAACCAACTATTGAAAAAAACTATTGTTTTATAACGAACCATCATTGGAAAAAAAGTTTTGAAACCACAAGGCTAAGAAGGCTAGGGTTTAGTTTCAATTGTAGGAGAGCATTTGATACCATCCATCCACTAGGGGGTAGTGTAGTAGTCAAAAGATAGTAGTCATCTTTTTTACTGATGGAGAAAGTTAATTTTATAATCTTTTCCATTAAAAATGTAAATAAAGGAAAATTGTCTTCTAGTAAATATTACATAAAATAAGAAGACGAGGTAAAGAAGTCTCAGAAGTGACTAGAATCATAATCACTCCAAGAAGCAAAAACACTTCAGCTCCTAGGCGATATCTCTCAATAGCTCTATGATTTGTACTGTGAATATTTTGCATTGCCACAATATAAATTCCTAATGGTTGGAATTCATACTCCACTTTGGGTTTGATCACAGAGCCTACACAGTAAAATCCTAAGAGTTAAATTAACTCTACTCTGAGTATATTTGGTCCCACTCTATATAGAGTTAAACCGACTCTGAGAAAGAGTAATTTAATAATCTATTTTCTTCATGTTTTTCCAAATCTGCATGGAAAATGCAAACTAAATATTAACTATTCAGAGAGGGACCAAGTCCACTCCAGAAAGAGTAAAAACAGGTAAAAATAGACTGTTTAGTTCAAATAGACTTATTTAAATAACTCTCCTTCAGAGTTGGTTTTACTCTATATAGAGTGGGACCAAATACACTCTGAGTAGAGTTAATTTAACTCTTAGGATTTTACTGTGTATGAACTAAAGATAAAGTAAATAAAGATAAAGATAAACTAAATGAAGTAAACGAGTTGAATAGAAGACGAGGCTGTGAGGGAAAGCAGATCTCCAGCGTTCACTGCAGCCTATTGTTGTGCACCCAAATGTCGTCAAGTTTCCTCAAGCCACAGAACTTAGGAAAATGTGGAAAGGTAAAATTAGACGTTGGATGTATGTTTGGATGCAAGACTATTTATAGTTATTGTGACACATATATTCATAATCACATTAAAATACAGTATTGCATATCTTCTCTTTCTCATATTTCAGAATATGTCAATCACCCCCCTGGATCTGGGAGTTGGTGTGGTTAAGTCACATAAAATTTAAACCATTCGAACAATCCAGTCTCCATATCTATTTTCCTCACAAAACTTTATAAAAACAGTAATAAATGACAGATGAGGGGTGTGGGGTGGGGGGAATACGCTCTGTCACAGTATCCAATTTTTAACCACAAAAAGTGGAATTGAGTTGTTTGAACTGCCTCGAAAATATCCAACACACATGGGCGAATGGAGCACTTTGGTGTAGAGTCTGAACCTAGCCAACGTTTCAGTTAAAATTACTGAATTTCATGAGAATACAGCCACTGTGACAGGAAGAAAAGGTTTTGACCGGAGCTCTTAAAGCAAATCTGCGCAATTTATCAATAAATGTCCACAAGAAGAGGTCAGGTTCTCCATCACAGTGAATGGAAAACACAGTGAAACATAAAGATTATTAGAAACTTGTTTGAACACAGGTGATGATCCTGAACCACTTTGATGACAGACTTTGTTTAAGGAATGACCAAAACAAAATTTCACATGTCGTGCAATGAAATTGGTCAAAGCGCATCGCCATGGGATATTATTCAGTACATTTGTTTACATTGTAGTTTACACACATTATTTCTTATCGGAAAAAAGTTTATTCCACTCAGTTGTGTGCGCAATTTTGGCCTTTCCATCCAGGTATTCTTATGATATTCCAAAATGCTCAAAAAAAATAGGCAGATGGAAACGCAGCTATTGTGAGTGGCACCTTTTTCACTTCTCCCTGGAATTCACGTTCTTGTACATTTGGTGCAGACAGCTGCTCTTACCACAGAACGAGAACACATGACTGCTGTCCTCATGAACAAACTTGCGGGTCACAGCCTCCTCCATGATCTGCTTCACCTACAGAGTAGAGTGAGAGAAAGGCTGATTAGTAAACTGCAGAGGATCCGAGGCGGTCAATTCAGATTCTCATCTGAGCTTTAGCGTTGAGTGTTTTATATATCTGGGGGAAACATGGAAATCAGAAAATGGTCAATCAAACCAACATCCAAACCGTGATTTAATTTAGACTAGCTGTGGTCAGTCAATAGAGGGCGGTAGAGAAACACTTCAACACTCCCTGCTTCATGACCTAAACGTGAATAAGAAATATAAAAAATAGATTCCTTTATTTAAGTTATGTATGATCAGCAATGTCGCGGATTATAGTTTCTGTAATGTAAATGGTGGTGAACTCTATAGTGTGTAGTTGAAGAAGCCTTTGGGAGTGGCCTGGATCAACATAGCTAATTTTGTTGCCTTTAGATGTCACCGCTGTCGCTGTGTGAGTCAAAGTGAGAGAATAACTATTGAATAACTCTGCTCAATAAACCACTTCCATTTGCACCGTTTGAAAGATATCAGAAGAACCGTGGTGTAAAAGAGCTTGGACTGGATCATGTTGAAATTTTTATAAATCAAAAGACAGAGGAAGAAAATAGATTTTGCTTTGTGTGAATGAAGACGTAGCTTTGTGCATATGATTTCCTCGACTCATTTTAAAATGCCAGGATGGACTCGTTTTAGAAAAAGCAAATTAATAAAAAAAGGGCAACAGTGATCAATAAATGTGAAGTTCTTCATGTTTCAACAAACTAATGTGGTGCGAATAGTACATATTTGCTGCTAGGGTAGTGTAGCAAAAAGTGCACCAGACGCCACTGATATTACCACTAAAATATAGAAATGGCGGTTACTATTGACTCATCCTCTGTATAATATTTACATGTAAAGTATGTAACAGTATAAGTTTCTATTTCTCAATAGTTTTGTAAAAACACAATTCATTTCTCCTCAAAACCATTTCTGGTAAAAGCTAGCTGCTTCAAGCACCACTTTTCTTCTTGATTTATAAGGCACCTTTTACCCACTTCCTGGTTACGTGTCAGCAGCACAGACCCGTTTTTTTTTTTTTTTTTTTTGTGGCAATGCTCGATATCATTATTTTTTTTCAACCCCAGCATCAGATTTTTTACAGACTTTTTACATTCCATTACACAATAATTCCACAACAACAAGGTTTAGACATTAAGACATTTTTTTACAGCAAAATGTTTTTAAATTAAAGTTTTTAATATTTTATAAAAAAAATAAAATAAAAAGAGTTGAGAAAAAAAATATAAATCCCCCAAAACAGCAAAGACCAGGTCTAACCAATGTGAAAATTGTATCAAGAACCTCTGCTGAACCTTATACACTGTTCAAAGCAGTTTTTGTGCCATTACGCTTTTTTTGTGCAAGAACTATGAAAAACACAAGCCATATCACAGGTCTTGTACTTTCAAGGGTAATCCCTTATTTTCACCACTAGGTGGCAGTGGTGGTACTGATTTGCTGTTTGTAAAATGATACTGAAAGACTTTCATTTTCTCACATTTTAATTTGAATTACCTTGCATATTATGCATCATAACTCCTGTAATATTCATTTAAAACCTACACATTATACAGTATTTCAAATTCAAATTAAACAGTAAGTTTAGGGTCATTCCTTTCCAACTTTATTCAAAACAGCCAATCAGATTTCTATCATTTGTTGAAGAGTTTTATGAGTATTTTGTTTTAGGTTTTTCATTACTCCAAATATTCACCATTTTTCATTTGGAGATGCTTTTGAGAAACCTCAAAAGAACTGACCAAATGTCTTCATTCCTTAAAATCCATCTCTGCCAAATGCATAAAAATATACAGTCATGTAAAAAAATGGGACAGCCCATTACAATTTTTCTTGATCATACAAGTATTTTAACCTCAATGTTTACATTACTAAGATGAAAATAATAAAATGAAAGAATTCAGACGGAAGAAAAGATTTTTCAAGATCTTCTACTACACATATAATTCAATAAAATGTACCGGTATATTTTAACTGGGGAAAAAGTTACCCCCTACCCCCTAACGAGAGACGCTTCTTATAGTTTGAAAGTTTGGTAGGTTTCCTGGATGTAAAGCGTATTTCAAGTCACCCCACAGGATCTCAATGGGATTAAGATCAGAACTCTCATTTCACAATTTTAAGCCAGTCTTTGATTGATTTATTGATATGTTTTGGGTTGTATGGCCCAGCTTTAACTTTCTGACAGATGGTCTCAGGTGTTCCTCAAATACACTGCAGAATACATGGTGGATTCTATTCTGGTGAGCAAGATCTGTTGAAGCAAAAGAGCCTCAGAGCATCACACTTTCACCTCCATGCTTCACATGTGGTATGTGGTTCTTTTCCTGGAAGGCTGTCTTTGGTTTATGCCAAACATGTCCTTTTTTCTAGTGTCCAAAATGTTCAACTTTGCACTCATCTGTGGACAAACAACATTATTCCAAAAGTCATGATCTTTGTCAACATTCTCTCTGGTTAACTTCAGTCTGACCCTGGTGTTTCTTTTAAAGAGCAATGGTTTCCTCCTTGCACACCTCCTATGGAAGTTAAACGTCTCTTTGTAATCATAGAGGCACTTCACGTCAGCAGTACCCAGTGCTATTGGGGTGAACTCGTTGGGATGACCAGACCTAGGCATGTTGGCAGTTGTTTTAAATGCTTTCAATTTGTAGACTATTTCCATACAGTGGAAAGGATTTTAAAATATTTGGAGATCTTTTTAAATCCCCATATTCTTTTTCTGAAGACCTCACAGAGCTCATGTGCTCTGGCCACGGTGCTCACCTTCACTAGGTTTAAACCTCTTCGATATACTGAGTACTGATCTACTAATCCTGTGTGTGATTTGAGCCATTGGAAATGGGCAAAAACTTGAGGATGTCCAAACTTTTTCCTCAGCTAAAATATGTTTCGTGTAGAAATACATTTACAGAACACCTTGAAATTTCTTTAGTTATAATTGGTTGTATTGCTTTAATCTCTCTGCATTGTTAAAATTAAGATTAAATGTCCATATATTAAGAAATGTTGCAAAACAACCAGATTTTATAGGGTTCCCTAATTTTCACATGACCGTATGTAAAACCTGAGTCTCTGTTTCACCAGAGCAGTGCCACAGGCTGAATGCCTCTATGCCACGTCACATTAATGGATGCAACAGGAACTCAACCAAGTAACCTTTTATTAATCTGCTTTAACATGACACTATATTATATGAAATATTTGATGCGATATTTGTTTAATTAACCTAACTTCTCAAATGTAATGAAATTATCAATGAAATGTTGTCCGCATCGGTACATCGCTGAGGTGTTCATGCTTTTAGAGAATGATAACCAGCCATTATCAGAAACAAACACCTCTTCTCATGAACCCCCCCTCAGTTCATCATCACCATCATCCCAAACAGTGCTCTCCTGAGGAAAGCAAATGGCTGAAGCGATGAATCATCTGCTTCTGGAGCAGCGTACACACTCTGACCTTCCTCAGATGCTCCTCTTTATATCAGCAACACACAGATGAAGATGATAAACATCTATGATGATGATGATGATGATGATGAGGAGGAGGAGGATGGAGGTGCAACAAGAGCCCATCCAGCAGCTGCTCTCTCATAACTAGCAACCTGTGTTTTGACCAATATCTGATCAATAATAAGAGCATGTAAAGCTCGCACCTCCTTCTTGACGTTGCGCAGCAGCCTCTGACGCGTCTCAGACTCTGTAAACAAACAAAAACAGATGGGGACAGATTGATTGGGAGAGGTTGCCATTGAAGGCTTCAACGATGATATGGATGCAGCGGGGCTCTCACCTCCCATGGCCGCGGTGCGTGAGCTGTTCACCGGGTGTTCCGTGCTCCGTCGCTCGGTTTCACGGTTGAACGGATGTGCGCAGGATGACAGTGTGTGGGTCCTCGTGAGTCACAGGGCGTGGTGAGTCACATCAGCACCGCGTCGCTGAGCATCAATATGAATATTAAAATCCAACCCGATCAGAGCTAAATTACTGATCCATGATAAACAGGAGCGGCGCGTCTGGTCTCCAGCACATTAGGATGATGAGGAAGATGATAATGGGCACGATGTTATGAGAGATGTCTGAACAAACTGTTCTGATTGGCTAGAAGTGGACCAATCAGCGCGCAGAGTTACACGCCCACTTTGGTAGAGCGGTACAGGAGGATCAGTGATGAGAGAAACTATTTTTATTTCAATTACTCTCCCCCCCCTTCGAATTTAAGTGCATTCGGATCCTAAATCTAATGTGTCTAATGCACATAGTGTTGCAATTAACACTTGGACAATATAGTAAAAGGTTCGCACCCTTGACCACTGTAAATTCTGTCATGTGGCTTCTTCCACTTGGACGCTCAAGGTCTCTAAATATTAATTGGAATTTTGGTCGGAAGTTTTGTGCCATAACCACCTCGACCGAAAACCCACATCTCACATCCGAGCAAAGGGTTGCCAACGAAGATGTCATATCGGATCCGTTTTTTCAGAGAACAACCAATTGAAGCTGGCTCTTTTGAAAATGTACATGAGTAAGGCGTAAAAGAGCCACTAGGTGGTGCTCTTTTCACATTTTCATAGTGACTTTGCAAGGGAAACGGGAAAGAAATAGCACGCAACAAATCTTCTTTCCTGTTTCCACATGTGGCGCGGAGTACATCTGTTGTGCTGCAAACGCCATCTTTTTAGGCTGATGACCAACCAATCCCTGACCCTTTCAAAATTTATATGTATTTTGACACTGTGTATTTGACACATCCCTATTCGATTTGTTTTTAATAATTCTATAATAAAGATGTAAATGTAATTAAAGCTGCAAGCAACAAATAAAGTTGGGGTAAGGGTTAGATTTGGGGTTAGGTTTAGAGTTAGGTTTAAGTATAGGCTTAGGTTTAGGGCTAGGACTAGAGTTAGGGTTAGGGTTTAGATTTAGAGTTTTGGTTTAGGTTTAGGTTTAGGGTTAGGGTTCATATGGGTTGGCGTAGTAGCATTGAAGCCACAAACAGTACTGAAGACTCATTTAAGGGGTACACACGGCTCGATCCACACCAGCCCCTTTTACTGCATGCAGCTATCAGACCCCTCTGAATATTCTTGTCACATATGTCAAAATTAGCAAAAAGAACTGTTAACATAGTTGGTAAATTTGGGACCAATCAGATATGGCTCAATTACATAAGTTCTTCTTTATGGTGAAATGTTGACTTTCAACAGCTGCAGTGCATATCGTTTAACAAAGACAAAAAAAGTTTCGCAATTTAACATTTCATATGCCTTAAGATAAGACTGATTTGAGTTTGGAGGTGAACAGACTAAATTTCTAGGAGTTTGTTAGGTTTTTGCTAACTGTCAATTTTGGAAACGCAATCCATATTACTATGTCTTGGTACCCAATATGTGTACCGAAGTCCATTTTCCTACGACAAACTGTCAGCGCACTTTACGCTGAAACATGTTGGGTGGAGCTATAGAGCCATTCAGCCACACCAACTTTTCAAATCCCAATCAGGTGTACATTTTCACAAGTTCTGACAGGTGTGTGAAATTCAGTGACTGAGCACATTTAGGCCCTAAATAAAGCACTGAAAGCTGCAAAACAATAATATTCTGAGCAATTACACTTGGGTTCTGCTCAAGCCATAATGAACAATGTAAATATGATATGATCACATATAAATTTAATTTTGTGCAACACCTGACAAAGTTTTTTTTTTTTTTGTGACAACACCTGATCAAAATCACAATATTATTGTTTTGGATTGGATATCAAAATTTAAATGTTACTATTTCATCTTCTGGTGGTCTTTTAACTCTACAAGAGTGAAGTTGTAGATGTGGTATTAACATGAAGACTTTCATAATTTGAACTGAAATGCTACTGGTCTAAATGGATTTAATTTGGTAAGCTATGCTAAAACGGTTATCACTGGATCTGGAGAATGGTTGAATATATTAAAAAGGTGAAACATGTTAATAAAAGGAAAAGGAAAAAAAAGGTTAATATAAGTTGATGTAATTTTGTTTGAATTAATCTAATTTTAAATCTGGTTTATTTGTTTTTAACAGATACATAATAGGTAATCAAGCCACGGGAGTTTCAAGCCAGTGACTTCTGTGCCAGTCCCAAGCCCGGATAAATAGAGAGGGTTGCGTCAGGAAGTGCAAAACATGTCAAAACTCAAACATGTGAGTCATCAATTCGATTTTCATTTCAATTCGACTACAGTTGGTCGAAGAAGGAGAGGACAGAAGAGAAGAGGAAAGGCAGGAGTATAGATCTGAGAATAGGGACTCTTAACGTTGGTACAATGACAGGGAAGGGTAGGGAGCTGGTGGACATGATGGAGAGAAGGAAGGTAGATATTCTGTGTGTGCAGGAGACCAGGTGGAAGGGTAGCAAAGCGCGTAGTATTGGAGGATACAAACTGTTTTACTATGGTGTGGATAGGAAGAGAAATGGGGTAGGAGTGATCCTGAAGGAGGAGTTTGTGAGGAATGTTTTAGAGGTGAAAAAGAGTGTCAGACAGGGTGATCAGTTTGAAGTTAGAAATTGAAGGGGTGATGTTGAATGTAGTGAGTGGTTATGCTCCACAAGTAGGCTGTAAGTTAGAAAGAAGGATTCTGGAGTGAGTTGGATGGAGTGATGGAGAGTATTCCCAGAGGGGAGAGAGTAATGGTGGGAGCAAACTTCAATGAGCATGTTGGCGAGGGCAACAGAGGTGATGAGGAGGTGATGGGCAGGTTCGGTGTTAAGGAAAGGAACCTAGAAGGACAGATGGTGGTGGACTTTGCCAAGAGGATGGAAATGGCTGTAGTTAACACTTATTTCTAGAAGAGGGAGGAACATGGAGATAACTACAGGAGTGAGGTAGGAGTACGCATGTAAGCGACATCCTTTGTAGACGAGCCAATCTGAGAGAGATCAGAGACTGTAAAGTAGTGGTAGGAGAGAGTGTAGCTAGACAGCATCGGATGGTGATGTGTAGGATGTTTCTGATGGTCAGGAAGAAGAGAAGAGGAAAGATTGAAAAGAAGACCAAGTGGTGGAAGTTGAAAAAGGAAGAAGTTTGTGAGGAATTCAGACAGAAGCTGAGACAGGCTTTGGGTGGTCAGGAAGAGCTTCCAGATGGAAACTACAGCAGAAGTGATCAGGGAGACAGAAAGAAAGGCGCTAGGTGTGTCAGCTGGAAGGAGGAAAGAAGATAAAGAAACATGGTGGTGGAATGAGGAAGTACAGGACATCATCCAGAGGAAGAG
>SRMA01026843.1:109681-132815 GCA_007224835.1 Danionella cerebrum | reverse complement strand
AAAGAGTGGAAAGGCTGTTGGGCCAGATGACATACCTGTGGAGGTGTGGAAGTGTCTAGGAGAGACAGCAGTGGAGTTCCTTTCTAGGTTATTCAGCAGGATTTTAGAGAGTGAGAAGATGCCTGAGGAATGGAGGAGAAGTGTCCTAGTGCCATTCTTTAAGAACAAGGGTGATGTGCAGAGTTGTAACAACTACAGAGGCATAAAGTGGATTAGACACACAATGAAACTCTGGGAAAGAGCAGGCAGGTTGGAGTGGGTGGAGAAAAGTGTCAGTGGTGTTGTGTGACAGAAGAGTGTCAGCTGGAATCAAAGGAAAGGTGTACAGAACAGTAGTGAGAGCAGCTATGATGTATGGGTTGGAGACTGTGGCAGTGAGGAAGAGACAAGAGACAGAGATGGAAGTAGCAGAGATGAGGATGTTGAGGTTCAGTTTAGGAGTGACAAGGATGGACAAGATTAGGAACGAGCACATCAGAGGGACAGCTCAGGTTGGTTGTTTTGGAGACAAAGTCAGAGAGGCCAGATTGAGATAAGATAGTGGTTATATTGGTAGAAGGATGTTTGAGATGAAGATGCCAGGCCAGAGGTCAAGAGGAAGGCCAAAGACGAGATTTAAGAAGATTTAATTTAGATTTTTGTAATTAAACTTAAAAACTGTTAGTTCTCAATTTTTGATTTTTTTTTTTGCAGTACAAAATGGGAATGGAGTTCTCTAAATTGTATTTTTCACATTTGTTGTGGAATTCTTGTGTAATTAAATAAAAAGTAAAATAATAAAGAAGCTGGGGTTGTACTAAAAGTAATATCAAGCATTGCCAAAAAACAGTTTGAAAGCTAAAGTAAAGTAGTAAAAACCACTCAAAAAAGGCCAAGGGTTAATGGTCAACAACAATGGCATCAGGTAGTTAAAACATGTGGTTAGGTTCATTGAATAATCTAAATTCCCCTTAGGTGTGAATGTGTGCGCGAATTTTGCCATGCGATGGATTGGCGACCTGTCCAGGGTGTACCCCCGCCTCTCGCCCAATGTGCGCTGGAGACCCCTAAAATTGAATTAGCGGGTTGGAAAATGAATGAATGAGTATCTGCTCCATCCTCCGGTCCTATAGGGGGCGACAATGCGCTGGAAGTTGTTCCCGCCTTCGATCAAAATTCAAAACAGAAGAAGCCGTTATCGTTTCAGTCACATGCACTTGGCGGGAGCCCTCTAAACTCTAGTTATTTCACTTTCGCTTGACATTTTATGAATTAAGCATTTTACTCAGAGGTAAGTTCCTTTTCAGTGTCTAAACTAAAGTGAAACCACCTGTCACTTTTAGCCGGGTCTCATGTTTTGTCTTTTAGCTATTCGGCTAATGCTATTCAACATTACTTGTAACGTTACTTTATTGTAGGTGCTTTCCAGTGAAGCTTGAATGGAGCAAAAAGCTAATTTTAATAACTTGATGGCTTTTAGCCATTAATGCCGGACATTGTTTTCAAGCAAATGTAAATTACGTATGACACTTTGAGTGAAAATACCATCTCTGGGTCGCTCAGTAGCACTACTGTCTCTCGGCCAGAAGGTTCTTGTTTCGAATCTTGGCTAGTAGCCTTTCTGAAGGATCTACGCATGTTCTCTTTCGTCCGTGTCGAGTTTTCCCCAACAGTTTTAGAATATGTTAATGATGTTATACAAAGCAAAAAGACAGGAGTATCTCAAATGTATGAGATAAAATAGTACTTTTTTCTCAGATGTGCTGTAGCACTGCCTTTTGACTTAGTGGGGCAGAAATAGGTGTCACCGAGTTCCCCATAGGAGCTCTGAGTGGCTTTGGGGACTTCTTTATGATATGTACATGGGCTAGGATAAGCACCAGCAAACCAATGTGATCAGGGTAACAAGGGATTACAAAATGTTATAGAAGATGCATGATCATTCAAAAGTTATGTTCATTGTCTAGGTGAGTCTGTCTCTTCATCATGCCTTCAGCTGTGGGCTCCGGCAGCAGTGCAGCTGCTGTTCTTCAGGAGGCTCTGCAGAGCTCCAGTCGGCTGATCGACCGGCAGCTGCAAGAGGACCGATGCTTCCCTGAGCTTTCAGAGCTCCTCAACGTCCCCTCACATAGTGAGTTAGACCTTATCAGAAGGTCTACACAGCTTGAGTTTGATCCAACATCAAAATTACTTGACAATAGTTCTGTGCTTTCATTAGCTCTGACGCTGCTCCAAATGGGAGAAACAACAGTTCTTTTTTCAATGTTCGTCACATTAACGTTTACTTATCTGGGCTTCTGTTTTCTGCAGACATGCCATCTCTTTCTGGGGTTTCAGATATGGATTACCCTCTGCAGGGCCCAGGTTTGATCAGTGTTCCCAGCCTCCCAGAGCTGAGCTCCATCCATCGGGTTCCTCTGCCTCCGGAGCTTGTCGAGCAGTTTGGACGTATCCTCACACATTTTCACAATTGACAAGATCAGCAAAATTGATATACAATACCTGGCCAAAGTCAATTCGGAAACAAACGGATATTTGCTTTTATAAAAATATTTGAACCAGGGGATCAGCAGGGGTTTTGATTACAACAGAGCAGCCGGTTTCTGGCTCGGCCAATGATGCAGCCTCTTTAGTTTAGCCTTCCGGGGGTCTTTCTGAGTTGAGGTTGCGTGGGCTTCCCCCAGTTATTGTGGAATTACTCTTCAAAGCAAAAACATGCTTGAGGTGAAATGAGTATTTTAAGGGTGCGTTTACACTTGTTTGGTTTGACTAAAACAAACCCTGGTGCTGTTGTAATCATCACAACTAAAACCCTTTAGTTCAGTTGTGATAAATGTACCACAAACATTTTACTGCGCTTACTTACTGCCCAGAAGGACGCTCATCGGTTGTTTCTGCACTAGCAATAAATCAAGAGCAAATGGACAAGACCGAATTCAGTGTCACTTTTCCATTTATCAACAAAATGATTATTAAAATAAGAATGATTAAGACGTTTAAAATCAACTAGTTGGCTAAAGTTTGCCCACAAACTCTAATGTTGGCATTCAAAAGTACCATTCTTAAGCCAGTGGCATAAACTAAGCAATAATGTACCTGAGCTGATTGATTGCTACGGTACACATTTACAGTGAATCGGACAGTGACGTGATCTAAAGTTCTCCAATGTCAATTTAAGTTAAATAAACCAACCCCTGTGTACCTATGATTTTCCGAAGCTGAGATAGAGATATCCCGAATTGGTTGCTATGGTTAACAGTAGGGATGCAACGGTACACAAAGCTCACGGTTTGGTAAGTAAAGTGAACCCTCGCTACTTCGCGGTTCGACTATCGCGGATTCACAGCTTCGTGGATTTTTTCCATTACATATGTATATTATAAGAGAAAATATATAGCGGATTTTCGGGAAATTTCAAAAATAGTTGAGCTATATGAAGACCCCAAATATTTAATTAATTCCATTAATAATTATTAATATCTGCTAGTACTGTTGGTTCATTACACTATGACATATATTTCAGTACAAAATGAAATTATACAAAAAGAGAATATGATCTAGTAATCTAGTGTACTGATTAAATAAAACTGAACATAAAACGCTAATCAGATGCAGTCTGACATTGTCATATTTAAATGGTGTAAGGCTGCTGATGGCTACATATATACTAATTATAAATCTTTTCCATGAATAAGGTGTCCCTACTTCGTGGATTTTCAGCTATCGCAGCCAGTTCTGGAACCTATCTATCGCGATTAAGAGGAGTTCGCTGTACTGTGGTTTTTAACCACAGATTTCGGTTCTGATGGCTGAGCAAATTGTCATTTTTGTTTGGATCATTTGATAAATATTGGGTGTTTAATAAGATTCACTTTATTTTGCTAAATTAAGCATCTAATAAACTATTGTCGCAAGGTGGCATGAGCTTCTTCAACAGCGAGCGGATTAGTGCAGGAAGAACCAGGTGAACCCAGAATAAATTTGTTTTTAAAAATGTTTTGATTTGGTTCCAGTGCCTTAACCACAGCTCTTTCCAGACATGCAGTGCAACTGCATGATGGGAGTATTCCCAGAGATCTCCAGGGCCTGGCTCACAATCGATAATGACATATTCATGTGGAACTATGAGGACGGGTGAGAACCAACAGTTCAGACTGTTTATTTCAGACACATGCTCTTCATGCTGTGTTTCTTTCTTCAGGAGCGATGTGGCGTATTTCGACGGCCTCAGTGAAACCATTCTGTCAGTTGGTCTCGTCAAACCAAAGCCAGGTCAGCTGCCATATCCAGTTTTCTTTAAACATTGTTCAGTTGTTCTCCACTAGAAGCCTGTCACAGTAACACATTTTGCTAGGTGATGAATGGTTCCAGAAATTATCTTAATTAATGGTGTTCTTGCCACAAAACTTGCAGATGATGCCATCAGTACACTTCCATTTCTACAGAACATTTTACACTGGAACTGGAAGACATTTAAATGTCCAAAATAAGAATAAAAGGGACTGTGTCTTCATCAAGAGTTCATCATTGATTAAGCATATTTACATTCCCAGAAAAATAACTGACTTCTTGAGTTGACATTTTTGGTAGGTCTCCTGGTATCTTACATAAGTTCAGATTTTCAAACAGTCTGAAATAGTCATAACAGCATACAATTGGAGGTGTTGCTATAACTGACGGTTTAGGTTGCTATTTAGATGCGTTCAGACATGGACTTAACTTACATGGCAAGTTTGAACCCAGACATTGCATGGCTGAGTTATTAACAACTCCCTTTAGACTCTCGATGGATGTGTGCACATAGTTCGACAGTCACAACTGATTTGCAATTTAACATCTTATATGCCTTAAGATAAGACCGATGGAGGAAATCTCTTGGAGGAGTTTGTTAAAGTGCAACACGAGCAAAAGTGGCCATTTTTAGAGACTTTTTTTTTTTTTTAATGTCCAGCTTCCTGTCGATTTTGGAAATGCGATCCATGTTACATATATTTAAGTCCAGGTACCCTATACGTGTGCCGAATTTCATTTGCCTACGACAAACTGTTGCCGCAACATAAGCTGGAACATGTTGCCTGATTCTATAAAGCCAGCCATTTTACCACTCTCTCTTTTCAAACACCAATCAGATGTAAGTTATCACCAGTTCTGACGTGTAGGATTGGACTCAAAGAAATGCATTAATACGCTGAGAAATTAATCTTTTTATATTGAATAAAGAAGGGAAACAAACAAAGGAATCCATCGTGTCGGAATGATTTCTGATTGAATTATTTGTATTTTTAATAAAGTTGTTGATGTTTGTTTCAGGGATTTTTCAGTCTCACATCCACTACCTGTTAGTGTTGGCGACGCCGGTGGATGTTGTTATCCTGGGCTTAAGTTTCCCCAAAGCACAAACAGGTGAGTTTTGATCAAATCAAGTAACTGCTATTCAGCAATAATTGTATAGTGTGTTTTTTTGCTGATCCAACCGTATGTTTGTGTAAGAAATAAACTTGTTCGTTGCCCCTAGAGGCCTGGTCGATATATACATTATACTGGACTCTGGCATTGTTAGCTTTGCAGTTAAACTTCTATTTTCCACTGACAGTCTAAACATTGAATCAGTTTCAGTAAAATATGTGTTGGAAGGGTTTGTATTTTTTTTCCTAACTTTTCTAGATATCGTGATGCTTTTTTTATCGGGGGGGTTAATATCGTGATGTGTATCATATCATGAGAAGTGTGTATCGTTACCACCCTACTGCATACATTCTATAATTCTAATATTATCTCAGGGGTATTAGTTAACTGTTGCTATGGTGAAAAAATGTATAAGTAAAAATCGAAACTGAAAATACTTTTTATTTTTTATTTATTTTTGTTATAAAGACTAAAAGACCAGGGTCGGCCACGGAAGGAACAGAAATATAGTAGTTATTGGTCTGACTGGATTCAATTATTTATGCTAAGCTAGCAGAACAACCCAATAGTTCCCAAAATGGTGAAACTCTTATTTCAGTGGGTGATGAAGAATAAGTCGATGTAAAGCAAATTGAAACCTGTACACCATGTATTATAATTCTGATATTATTATTTTTTGAAAACACACTTGGTATTGTGGAAAAAATAGGGCGTAAATTTTTTTTTCTTGTCGTTTCTCTCAGGTTTGAATGACAGCATGTCCGGTGCCATGCAGCTCCTGCCAGATCCTCTGTACACCCTCCCCACTGATAATACCTACCTGCTGGCCGTAGCCTCCACACGTGGGGGTCGTATCTTCTTGGCAGGGAAGGATGGCTGCCTGTATGAGGTGGCTTATCAAGCGGAGGCTGGCTGGTTCAGCCAGCGCTGCAAAAAAATCAACCACTCCAAAAGCAGTCTGAGCTTTCTGGTGCCCTCGCTGCTGCAGTTCTCCTTCTCTGAGGATGGTGAGGAGACATAACATCATAATTATTAATCCATTTTTAATGCCAATGAATTTAAAAAAAAATTAACTAAATTATTGTACCATTCAGGGCTCTAGAGTGCGACCAATTTGGTCGCATATGCGACCTAATTTCTCAATGGTGCGACTAAAAAAAAAATCAAAGGTCGCACCGGTGCGACCCGTCGTTCGAGGGGAAAAAAACGAAACTCCGTGAGTCTCCCTGTTGTTCAACAACAGACACACATTAGTGGTCTAAACCAATCAGAGATAGTGAAGAGCGTATCCCGTCCCCCCCCCCCCCTCTGATTGGCCGTGGTCCAGATATTCCTGTATGTGTGTGAACGTACGTTTGAAAATGCATGTGATGCAGTCAGACAGAGAGAGGTGAGTCCATCAGGTAAACAGTGGATGTAGCCGTGGATTACGAGAGAAGATGAAAAGAACGATTGACAGATTTTTCATTAAGAAAGATAAGTTAGGGCCTGATCGTGAAAATCATAACCAATGCTCTGACACGGAGCCATCAACCTCCCCTGTGACTGGCTCTAATACATTTAGAATTGAAACTATAAACTTCAGAATTTTCTATAAAACACATAACATGCCGCGATAAATGCACCGCTCAAGTGTCCTCTTTCAGCGGCAGGCAGCTGCAAACAGATCATCAGACGAGGCTGAGATGAGAATTAAGTTTTGTGTTGCCTACAATATTGCAAAAGAAGAACTCCCCTTCACTAAATTCAAGTCCGAAATAACTCTTATGAAGAAAAATGGCTTGAAAGTTAACCCGACGTACAGCAATGATGTCGCGCGCACCCAATTTATAGAAGTCATCGCAGATACATTGAAAAAAAAAAACGTCTATATATCTTATACTACCCCATAGAGGTCAAACGTCCTTTTATGAGTCAAGGTGATGTATATCTTTAACCAAACAAGCTATTTAGCATCAACTTTAATGTTAAAACTTAATATAGTGAAGAAAAAGTTTTCTCAAAATGCACTGAGGTGGGCGTTGGCGAAGATTTCTGATTGGCTCACTACAATTTACTACAGTTTTTCCTCTCCAAGCTATAGTGGAGAATTTCCGATGCTTAGAAAATTTCTAATGTTTGAGGTGGTTAAATTTTGTGCCTTGGAGCCAGTTCGCTTCTCATAGTTGGCATAGTGTCATCTGGAAGTGTCTCTGGGTATTAAACTATTTAAAACTACAATTTCTTTCCAACTCAGAAGGACCCCCCCCCCCCTTTTTTTTTTTTTTTTTTTTTTTTTTTTACACATTAAAATAATACTTACCCAGCTTGTGGCCCCAGCTATTAACATTGCATTTTTTCTCTATTATCTTCTTCTCACTAGATCCTGTTGTCCAAATCGCTATCGACAACTCTCGCAACATCTTATACACGCGCTCGGAGAAGGGTGTTCTGCAGGTCAGTGTCCGTGCGCTGGTTCTATGTTCGTAAGGGGTGATGAAATTATTTGTTATATATTGTAGCACTTGTGGAGGTCCATTTATTTGCATTTTGCACTTTTTTCAAACGACCAGAAGTTCTGCATTTTCTGATCCTTCAGAGCCCTTTTTTGCTAATCTGATCTTTTAAGTGTTGATGACTGTGATGATATTTCATGAAGCAAAACCTTCACATTCCAGTTTTATTCTGTTCCTTTATCCATGACTCTGTGACTTTTTAAAATCTTTATAAGATGTTGTTTGAGAAAATGTTGCCATTTTTTCCCGATCAGTTTACAATGTTTTAAGCTGCAAGTATTGTTTACATTTTTAGATTGCTAATATGCAATTTTTATATATTATAAATTTTATCTGATTTTATATTTTATAGATAAACGAATGTGTGAGATAGATGTTCAATTTAATGGTCTTAAAAGTCTCAAATTTTACATTGTGTAACCTACAGAAACCACGGGTCAATAAGTATTTGAACCCCCCTGTTATTTTGCAGTTTTCCTACTTAGAAATCATGGAGGGATCTAGAATTTTCAACTTTGGTGAATTTATTCTGTTAGAGACAGAATCTAAAAATACCAATCTAGAAATCACATTTAACTGTTAATTTGCGTTATTCTATAATTTCTGTGCCAAGTACTTGGTTTTCATGGCTGTGAACTTTGTAGGGCTGGACAATTTATTGAAAAGTAATCATAAACGACATTCAGACCTTATAATCAATCAATTTTTCATTACTTTCCCTTGAAAAACACTGCCGTGTGGAGTCATGTTGCCCCGCTCCATTTCCTCAATTTTTTTTTTTTAAATCAAGTAATGAACCCTTCATTCAAAAAGCTCTCACTTGTAATATGTCAACATTTTTACTGTACAAGACTTGTCAAGGACAATTGAGTGTCCAATTATTGTAGAATTTAAATTTATGCCAAATTTCTCAGCTCTAGTGCTTTGGGTCAGAGTCATGTTGATTTCTAAATAGGAAAACTTGCAAAATAAAAGTCTCTTTGCCATGGCACTAAACATTGGTCAAGCAATAAAACAAAAAGGTAGTGAAAAGACTGTCTGTCTGTTCATGTAGATCGTATACCAGAAGTGTACGGAGAGTTGGTTATTTTGTTACTGATCTATGTTTGTGCCAGGTCTATGATCTGGGTACCGATGGACAGGGAATGAGTCGAGTGGCAGCCATGTCTCAGAGCTCCATTGTCTCAGCTGCTGGAAACATTGCCAGGTAAAGCTCCTTAAACAGTTAAAGATTGAAAGTCAAGATTGAGGATCATTGTTTAATTTGTATTTCCTCCAGGACGATGGATCGTTCTTTATTCAAGCCCATTGTTCAGATGGCTGTAATCGATCGTTCCGAGTCTTCCGACTGCCAGCTTCTGGCAATCACTCATGCTGGTAAACCATACCTGGCACACCATATCTCTGTCCAAAGTGATAAAAGGCGAGCCAGTAAAATATTGTATAGATAAAAAGCTAGTATTTGTAGAGCTCATCATATAAGAGGTTTGTAAAGATGCCCTCAGAAACATGGCAGATTATTAGTTTCGGCAAAAGATATGAATATTTTGTTTTCAAGAAGACACAAGAATGATAAGCTGGTTCATTTGTTTCCACAGGTGTGCGTCTGTACTTCAGCACAATGGCGTTCGCGCCTCCCAACGCCAAGCATCTTTCAGGGCGTCCTGGTTTCCTGTCACTGGTGCACGTCCGTCTGCCACCGGGATTCTCAGCATCCTCCACGGTCCAAAAACCCACTAAAATTCACAAAGCGCTCTACAGCAAAGGAGTTTTACTGATGGCGGCGTCTGAGACGGAGGATTGTGATGCCCTCTGGTGCATCAACCATGACTCGTTTCCTTTCAAGAAGCCACTGATGGAGGCTCAGGTCAGACACTTCTCTGTCTGTAAGCACACCTAATGTCTGTCTGAGAGCTGGTTTTTGAGGTGCTTTCTCTGTTATGCTTTTAAAAGGATTGTGCAACATGTTACTGTTGATAAACTTTGTATTATCAGGTGTTTTTAGCAGAAGGTATTTCTGGCTGAATTTGCAGCATGCACCTTACCTGCGGCCAGACTTACATCAGAACAGTAAGAAGGGATTGGAGGAGTCTAGTGTGTGTACATCAATGACCGCCAAGTCAAAATAGAAGGAAAATATTTAATAGGGCAGAGTGGGTTTTTTGTTTGTTTGTTTATTTTTTGGGCCATCAAAATGATTCAGATGAGCAATCATTCAGTGACATGCCAACAAAGCAATATCAAGGCAGATTCAATGTCCACTATTATACTTTACAATTGAATTCTTAGATATAAATACATTTTTGTTGATGATCTCAAATCACAGCAGTACAATAATAACTTAAAATAAATAAACATACATCTTGTGTAAATATCTAGTAGGGCTGGGTGATGAATCAAAAATAATCAGAAGCTATTTTCAATTCAAATTTTTTCCCCAGGTAAATTATTTCAATAGCCTCGTTGTGAAGAACATTATTTCTGTTTTATTACAGAAATATTACTATAATTTGGAAGTTTGTTGTATTTTGTGACATTTGGACATTCTGAATATTTGAAGACAAACTTGACGTTTGTCGTTTTTGTTTAACTGCAATTTGTGCATTCCAATAAAGTTATAACCCAGGGAAAACTGAGAAAATTCCCAGAATTTTAGGGCCATATCACCCACCCCTATTGTCATGATTTAGCCCAGTGGACGCATGTACAGATTAAATAGTAGAGGGGCAAGGATTGAGGCTTGAGGGGCTCCACATGACACTTCGACATGTGGTCAACTATTTTCAAATTGAAATCTCTTCCTTCAAAGTAAGATCTGAACTATTATATTACAGTTCTTGAAAAACATTCAGTCGAAAATGTTCAAA
This sequence comes from Danionella cerebrum, assembly GCA_007224835.1. NCBI lineage: Eukaryota > Metazoa > Chordata > Actinopteri > Cypriniformes > Danionidae > Danionella > Danionella cerebrum. The sequence continues at coordinate 122,068 of SRMA01026843.1, read as the reverse complement.
ACCATTACTATTATTTTAAAGCAGTTAAGTCACAAAATCCTTCTGATCACTGTTTTTCAACATATTCAAACTTTAAATAACAAAGATGAATTCTCTTACAGATAATCAATCAAGAAATTACTGCAGGTTTTGCAAATAAACGCAAAGTTTGTTTCATAAATTTTATTTCATAAAATGCGCCATGAGTCAGAGATTTCAACAGAGTTGCAATTCTGTTTCCTGCTCCACACCAATCCTCTGTTTATGTTGTTTGTGCGTGTTGACCTGGCTGCAATATGTTCATGATGCAATGATGTTCTCATCATGTTCTTCACGATTCACTTGAGATGTTTGGAGGCAGAGGATCTGCCATTAATCTTATTGCAAAATCGGAATAAAATGCTTTTGAAAATTATTCCAATGTTTTTCTAATATAATTTACCATCGTTTTTTTTTTTTTTTTTTTTTTTGGTTTTTAGACGATGCTCTGACAGAATCTTTTTCTTCAGATGACACTGAATGTGGACGGACACTCGTGGGCTCTGTGTTCGATCGAGGAAACCAAATCTCCCAGAATAGTCACCCCCCTCAACAAAGATCTCATTCCTGTAGCCGAATCTCCTCTCGTCGTTCAGCAGCACAACATCCCGCCACAGAAGTTCATCCTCTTGTCCGCTCAGGTATGATCCATCCCTCATCTTATCTTTCTTCTTCTGCTGCCATTCTAATTCAAACTGCTCTCTTCAGCTTTTATACATTTCCACTTTGACCGAACAGGCAGAACATCTGTTTTTGTATTTTGACAGAAGTTTTGTATTTTCTCTCAAAGGTGTTGCTTTAATGATGTTGCTCAAAGGTGCTGTGCAAGCAGAATAATAGTTCCAAATTTCTTTCCATGTACAGTAAGGAAAACAAGCACATTGTGCGCAGTTTGCAAAAAATATCATTATATCTATATATCAAAACTAAATATAAACAATAATGCAGATTTATACTATCAATCTAGGGATAAGCTGCAAACACCAATAATCTCCCCAAGAATACCTTAATAATTACAAGAAGTCATTTCGTTTTTATCAGCCAGTCATACTAGGAGAGGGCCAACAAACTCACCCTCTTTACTTCAGAGCTGGATAGTCAGCATAAATGATATCTTGAGGCTCTTCACAACTTCCCACAAAGACCTCATGAATATTAAATGCAGTGGACCTAAAATAGAGCCCTGTGGAAAGCCCCAGGAAATGAACAATCCATAAGATAAAAAGTGAATTAGTCCAAAGGTGTCTCTTGAATGCAATAAAGGCTTTAAAGATGCCAGAGCAGATCATGAGCAGTGGTGTTCAAGGCTGTTTAAAGATCAAAAAGCTTCACAAGAACACCGTACAACAGCCATCAAAATGTCACTAAAAACATGAATAAAAGTCAAGCTGCCTTAACAGTGTGCATCCAAGTGTGTGGTGTATATTTTGACACATGTAACGGATCAGAGGTTTCCGACTACATTTGTGAGGTGATTACAAATATATCCTAGAAGCAGCATGTCTTCAACAATTTAAAGAGCAATTTTGAGTTATTTACTTATTTAGTTTAATTCCAGTGTGCGTAAAACACTTTGATTCACTTCAGTCATGTTTACAAAGGTTAAATGCTGATTTGAATTACTGTACAGAATAGAGATCGACCGATATTAGTTTTCTATAGCTGATGCCGATGTTTAGAGGTCAGGGTCAGCCAATAACTGATGTGAATTTAAGGTTTTCACCACCCAGTTAATTATTTTCATCCATTTTTGTGTCTATCGTTTGTGCAGGGATGCCAAATTTTCCACAAGCTGCGCCCAGTGGATCAGCTTCGGCATCTGCTGGTGAGCAGCGCTGGAGGAGAGAGTGAGGACATCGAGAGGTTCTTCAAGCTGCACAGAGTGAGCCTCATCTGCTTCATCTGATTGTTACGAGTTAAACTGAACTAGTTAGTTTGTTTGACAATGTATTGACTGTTCGCCATCACGTTCACCCAAACAATCAGATCAGGAAGCAAATGACACAAAAAAGTAGCCTGTATGAATGTTTTTATTGTAGCAGTTCCGATTATAATATGAAAGATGGAGCAAGCAAAAAAAAAAGAACCAAATATGTTTGGTGTGATTTTGTTTATTATGAAAATAATTTTTTTCTTTACTTCTTCTGAGGCACTGGATATTAGCAGTTATTGTCCAGACATCATCTGAAAGTAGACAAAAGCCCATTGTTTGGTGGATGTTTGAGATTGGTGCCAAGGTGCTTCAGGAGGCCAAACGTTTGTTTTGCTTGTGTGAGAATGTTTTATGGATTAACATCAAACTGTTGCTCCTCTACTTTTATAAACTTTAGCAGAACACAGAGAGTGCATAAACTAATCTGATAATCGCGTATTTGCTGTTAAACATGAGGAGGTCATTGTAGCACACTGTAGATTCTCAGCAGGAGATGTTTTTCAGCTAATATTTAGGGAAATTTTAAAGAAGATTTTTGTTTCTTAATCAAATTATTTGAAGTTGTATTAGCATTCGTTCATTCAGATTTGTCTAATCCAATTTTCATTTTCCTCAGAGTTCAAACACCCTGATTTTATTATAGGCATTATGTTTGGATGGCGTTGTATGTCTAATGTGATGCATCAAGATGGATGATGACACCGTCCCAATCACCAATTTAAGACTTTCCAATGTTACAGAGAGCATTGCTACTCAATTAATGGTGACCGCAATTTTAGCGGTTATGCTAACCAACCCAGCATTGCACAAGACACCTGAAATCATTAATGATGTTAATATTGTCAACGAAACACGGTTAGAAAGAATAAACACATTCCTGATTTCAAACTCCTACAATATTTGCATGAAATAAATCCAAACTTTGTTCATTAACTTTATCTCACACAAACAGCATGCACAGACACTGAACTGCGTGAAGCATGTTGTTATTTCTACATGTTTATGGTGAATTCATTAGTTTGCGAAGTGATGAGTCCTACACAGAACTCTTCGATTCATTTTTGACGTTATGTCCCTTTCCATCATGAGTGACACACAGAAAACTCTTAATTTTCATTTGAACAACTTCATGCCGTTCTAATTGACTTGTGACGTGTGGCTATTCCGCACTACATTACCCATGATTCCCGAACTACAACTCTCAAAAGGGCCATGGCGAAAGCTGTGGTAGGAACAGGGGTAAATGGTGCGTTTTGCAGAGGCACAAAATGTGTGGCTTTTAATGATTAATATTGCATTTAGAAAGTTACTAACAATGCAGTGCTAGTATAGAAGGCTCTAATATTTATTAGAACAGCTTTAAAAATGACATAATATGGCATCTTTAAGAAATGGTTATTCTATCCCTTAACAATCTTAAAGCATTAAGCCCTCATTACACTTATGTAAACAGAGAATGTGAGTCGAGATATATCATCTGTTGTATTAATTTCTATGTTTTCTGTTGCACAGGAGGAGCAGGCTTGTGCTACAGCTCTAATTTTGTCCTGTTCAACTGCAGCGTCTGATCGAGAGGTGTCTGTGTGGGCCACCAGAGCCTTCTTCAGGTCAGAGATTCTCCCTGACTCTCAACATCTAGCACTAGCTGTAACCATGATCCAGGAGAACTCTCTCTTGTCTTCCAACAAACAGCAATGTTCTGCGCTATTGTAAATGTTTTCGATCAGGTATGGGGGAGAGGCTCAGATGCGTTTCCCGTCTGCCATTGCTGCTCCTAGTAACATGGGGCCGCTCTTCAGCTCCCCTGTGCCAGGTAAGAATCTTGACCAGTGAATCATCCCCCTACTCACTTGCCCCGTGTACCTTGAATGTCAGCCTGTCGTCATAACCAGCAAATCAATTATTACGCAGAAAATAAAATTAAGCTCTGCTTTACTAGCTACGATAATTTCCATTCGCATGCGTTTTTTTCCCATCCCTTGCTCTCAAGCATGGAAATAGGACATCAATGGTAGTAATGTGAGTTTTGATATCTGTTTGCGGTCTCTGGTGTTTACTGTTTACGATGCATACCAGTATCTTCAGCACAGCTTCAAGACGCTCCGTCAGTCACTGAAACCTGATCGAAACCAAGCATTAAGAGATGCTCTTAAGTTTCACAGAATCTGAATAGTTTTAAAGAGGAGGAACAGCTCTCATGCTATAAACAGCAACCAACTCGGCTCTTCATTTGGTCTCTGCATGAGGAAGCCTAAGGCTGCCAAATATTTTAGATCTTCTAGTAGAGTTAGTTGCTAGGGATTTGATAAGTTGTTTCAAAATCTATTATAAATGGATTTGGTGATCTACAGGGAGTTAAAAGGAAGTTTGTCCTGTTTGATTAAAAGAGATGCAAGGGTTCTTTAATAAGAAAATCGTGAAATAATTATAATTGATGCCTGTAGTTAATTTTTTTATGTATATAAGATTATATTGGATTGTTTTATTGTACTTCTGTGGCTATGGATTTGCTTTTGACTTTTGTCTTAACGTTTTATTTAGACTGGCTTTATACAGTTTTCATTGTTATTAAAGTGCATTTTAATTTAAAAGAGACTGGGAGCCCTATTAATTGTTTATTTATTTTGGACACTTTAAATGTCTTCTAGTTCCACCATGGACAATGTTCTTTATAAATGAATATTTATTAAAATGTGAATTATTTGGAGATGTGCTAGATTTTTCTTTGAAAATCAACACAAAAGTAACGGCTCGTACAACATGACTCAAGTAATCACCTGTTTGCATGCAGAAGTTGTCAGTTATGAGTAGGAATGAATAATACAGGCTATACCTGTATCTATATGTGTATTTATTTGATTAAAGTAGTAAAAAAATATAGTAACTAAGCTAGAGGTGGGCAAGGAGGGCCGCAGCCCTGCACAGTTTTGTCACAACCTTAATGAAACACACCCCATTCTACTAATGAAGCTCTCCGTGGTTTGTTTAAAGCTGCCAGTGTTTGTACTGAACCAGGGCTGGAATAAAAAGTAGGAGGGACACCGGCCATCCAATAATGACTTTGCCCACCCCTGAACTAAGATAAATGTAAAACATCATTAAAGCTACTTAATAAAGATTGGGTTATTTTCCAGTTTAGCTCTGGAACTATTTTTCTCTTGTTTGTTGTGTTTTTAACCCTTAACTTCCCGTGGTGACTAATAACTAACCTGCTGTGATTGTAGGAACCCCAATACCTGTGGGCAGCCCACTACCCAACCACAGTTTCCTTGCTACACCTGCCCCAGGTAGAGAAGCCCTTACCAATACTAACATGATGTGGATGTATTTTGTGTGTGCATCATGTCTGGAAAGTAGGTCGGTTTAAACGAACAACCCAAACTCCAGACATATTTGCATGGATCAAATTTCTAATTTTCATAACCTTTAAAATCTGCTGGTGATTTTTTTTAAATGCACATACAAATGCGACCACATTAGATAAAGCAACAATTATTTTTCAGACATCTATGAACATTCCTGAAACTAATGAAACCGCTTCCATTTTTTGGCGATTTACAACTCTTATGTAGAAATCACCAACTTCTGTAGAGGAGTGTCTTAATTGACGTAGCAGAAGATTGTCTCGCTATATTATATACCACAAAAAGTATATATTATGCAATTGATGGCACTATTACACATAGTTTGTTTTGATGCTTGAGCTACATTTTCATGTTCAGAATCAGCACGTTTTTCCAAGTATGAGGAAATAAACATGTATGGATCTAACTTGAGCTACAAGTAAATTTGTTGATAAAGAGCATTTGGAACTCAAGCCAATCAGCAGAGAAAACTGAATCTGTGAAACTGTAGTGAGCTTTACTCGAGTGAATGAGACCCAGGGAATATGTTGCGCAAAACATTTTCGGACTTATCTTTGCTGAAAAGAGCCTGCAAGTGAAGTTGGAAGAATACTGGATCCTCATGAGTCACTCGACAACATCCGATTTGTGTGCTTGCATTCTTCTTTTTAATGTGTGAATGAAAATGGAAAAATAATGCATTTAGAGCATTTAATTTTAATGAGAGCATTAATTTATTTTTTTTCTAAAACCATTTATTTTGATTTTCAATTTGAAAAGGAGTTGTTTCCAAATGGTTTTTTTTTCTTACCTTTTTATTACGGATATAGTTCTACTCCTGAACTCCCCGAATGTCAACTGAACCACAGCCTTCACAGCATCTCTATCGCATCACTGTAGTTCGTATAGATTAGTCACATCTTATCGAAGTAGTGGATCACTTTGTGCTTTTCTCAGGCAGCAAAATAGTGACTGTGAGGGAAGACTGTAGTGTTTCTTTACTTGAAAACCTTGAATAATGAGCAGCACACCGAGTGAATTTCGGTAACTCAAATAACTCAATAATTTACAATTTCTTCTTCACTCATTCGTCTGTATACATACAGATGTACAGGGTCGCCCCCTGGTGGTCATTATATTTTACAATCCACCACTGATCACATCCCATGAACACATTTCACAATGTTGCTCTGCGAACAAAATCATGTTCAGGATCTCTGAAAATGTTGCTCCAGTTGTATCATCTCGCATATAAGCTGCTTAGCCATTGATTCAAGCGTAGCCATCTTCTACTTGGAAAAGAATACCAGCTATGATATGCTCTTTAAACAAATAAAATGTTAATGACACTACAATCTTTTTTTTCATTATGTGCATTTTAATTACTGCATTCAATTGTAATAAACAAATACTTTAAAATGCAGAGTATTAAAAATGTATTGTTTTGCTTTTAATATATGGTTAAAACAAGAATATTTGGTCGAATTTTGATTTTCAATTCAGAATCACAAATTGAATGATCTCCCAATGCAAGATTTTAATTAATTTTATACTTTTTATAACTTTATTTGTTATTAAATGAAAGCTGAACAGATTGATTTACTCAGGGCCTAAACTGAGGGTGTAAAGTGTGGTTGCTAGGAAGATGTCAGTAATGTTGTTTATTTTTTTATGCCTTTCCCTTTTATTTTTAATGACCATTATAAGTCAATGGTAAATATCTAACCCCCTAATTTTTATTTATTTATTTTTTTTGCTCAAAGGGGTGTTCCCTCCAAATGTGTCAACTCCTTTGGTCTCTGTTGGAGCCCCAATCACAACAGCCTCTTCCACTTCCTCTGGACCCGAGGTGGTATTTTCTGGGAAGCACAATGGCATCTGCATCTACTTCACTCGCATTCTGGGGTCAGTCATGGATTATTTATTAGAATCATTTCATTAATTTGTTTTGGGAAACTTTATCTGTTTTTAGAAGTTTTGATTTATAACAAACATCAGCGTTGTCAACCCTGGAACAGGAACATCTGGGATGGGAGTCTGGCTGTGGAGACGCGCGTCAACAAAGGCAGTCAGAATGTGACCCTTGTGAGTGAGAATCAAGATTGCTTTTATTTTATTAATCGAAAGGATTTTGACCATGATGGGATTAAGGAATTCTGAATAATGATTTAAGTGTGCTCTGTGTTCAGCTGGAGAGCACGGCTGCATCCTCTGACCTGGAGCTGGTTCTGATGGAGCTTCATGGCCTTCGAGAGTTTCTGGATAAGAACTCTCAATTCAGCCCCACTTCCCTCGCAGCCGCAAAGTAGGTCCCTGTTGAAACCTGATCTGTTTATTCAGATCTTCCTCTGTTTTCAGTACAGCTCTGCATTTGAGTTAAATACACTTTAAACTTACCACAGCTTTAGCTCACCAGCAAACCTGCAGCAGAGGCTTCTGGGCTTTATGCGTCCGGATGGTTCCAGCTCTCAGCAGATGCAGCAGGAGCTTCAGAGGAAATATCACAGTGAGTGCCAAAGTGTCAGTGTTTTGATAATTTGTCTTTTTAATTAAAGTGTAGTTTTAAATGATATCGGTGATAGAAATTACCATATTTTTCGGCTCATAAGACGCACCGGCACATAAGACGCTCCCAATTTTAAAAGAGGAATATCTAGAAAAAAAAGATTCTGAACCAAATACTGTTGTAAAATATTTTATATCAACTGTGTAAAAGTTAACAGCCAAACATGTAACATGAACTGACAGTAAACAGTAAAAGTAACAAAAAAAAGGCTGTAATGTTTTTCTTTGCCCCCACTCATCATTCTAAAGTCCACCATTCGTTATCACCATCACTGTTCCAGTGCAACATTGCCCCCACATTAGTAATACCGTAATAGCCAGTAACATTGTCACTACATTACTAATAATAGCTAGTAACATTGTCACTACATTACTAATAATAGCCAGTAACATTGTCACTACATTACTAATAATAGCTAGTAACATTGTCACTACATTACTAATAATAGCCAGTAACATTGTCACTACATTACTAATAATAGCCAGTAACATTGTCACTACATTACTAATAATAGCCAGTAACATTGTCACTACATTACTAATAATAGCCAGTAACATTGTCACTACATTACTAATAATAGCACAGTAAGTAACATTGTCACTACATTACTAATAATAGCTAGTAACATTGTCACTACATTACTAATAATAGCCAGTAACATTGTCACTACATTACTAATAATAGCCAGTAACATTGTCACTACATTACTAATAATAGCCAGTAACATTGTCACTACATTACTAATAATAGCCAGTAACATTGTCACTACATTACTAATAATAGCCAGTAACATTGTCACTACATTACTAATAATAGCTAGTAACATTGTCACTACATTACTAATAATAGCCAGTAACATTGTCACTACATTACTAATAATAGCCAGTAACATTGTCACTACATTACTAATAATAGCCAGTAACATTGTCACTACATTACTAATAATAGCCAGTAACATTGTCACTACATTACTAATAATAGCCAGTAACATTGTCACTACATTACTAATAATAGCAGTAACATTGTCACTACATTACTAATAATAGCCAGTAACATTGTCACTACATTACTAATAATAGCCAGTAACATTGTCACTACATTACTATTAATAGCCAGTAACATTGTCACTACATTACTAATAATAGCCAGTAACATTGTCACTACATTACTAATAATAGCCAGTAACATTGTCACTACATTACTAATAATAGCCAGTAACATTGTCACTACATTACTAATAATAGCCAGTAACATTGTCACTACATTACTAATAATAGCTAGTAACATTGTCACTACATTACTAATAATAGCCAGTAACATTGTCACATTACTAATAATAGCCAGTAACATTGTCACTACATTACTAATAATAGCCAGTAACATTGTCACCACATTACTAATGATAGCTAGTAACATTGTCACTACATTACTAATAATAGCTAGTAACATTGTCACTACATTACTAATAATAGCCAGTAACATTGTCACTACATTACCAATAATAGCCAGTAACATTGTCACTACATTACTAATAATAGCCAGTAACATTGTCACTACATTACCAATAATAGCCAGTAACATTGTCACTACATTAATAATAATAGCTAGTAACATGGTCACTACATTACTAATAATAGCCAGTAACATTGTCACTACATTACTAATAATAGCCAGTAACATTGTCACTACATTATTAATAATAGCCAGTAACATTGTCACCACATTACTAATAATAGCCAGTAACATTGTCACTACATTACTAATGAGAGCCAGTAACATTGTCACTACATTACTAATAATAGCTAGTAACATTGTCACTACATTACTAATAATAGCCAGTAACATTGTCATCACATTACTAATAATAGCCAGTAACATTGTCATCACATTACTAATAATAGCCAGTAACATTGTCACTACATTACTAATAATAGCCAGTAACATTGTCACTACATTACTAATAATAGCCAGTAATATTGTCAATACATTACTAATAATAGCCAGTAACATTGTCACTACATTACTAATAATAGCCAGTAACATGGTCACTACATTACTAATAATAGCCAGTAACATTGCCACTACATTACTAATAATAGCTAGTAACATTGTCACTACATTACTAATAATAGCTAGTAACATTGTCACCACATTAATAATAATAGCCAGTAACATTGTCACTACATTACTAATAATAGCTAGTAACATTGTTACATTACTAATAATAGCTAGTAACATTGTCACTACATTACTAATAATAGCCAGTAACATTGTCACTACATTACTAATAATAACCAGTAACATTGTCACTACATTACTAATAATAACCAGTAACATTGCCCCCAAATTACTAATAATAGCCAGTAACATTGTCACTACATTACTAATAATAGCCAGTAACATTGTCACTACATCACTAATAATAGCCAGTAACATTGTCACTACATTACTAATAATAGCCAGTAACATTGTCACTACATTACTAATAATAGCTAGTAACATTGTCACTACACAATAATAATAGCTAGTAACATTGTCACTACATCACTAATAATAGCCAGAAACATTGTCACTACATTACTAATAATAGCCAGTAACATTGTCACTACATTACTAATAATATCCAGTAACATTGTCACTACATTACTAATAATAACTAGTAACATTGTCACTACATTACTAATAATAGCTAGTAACATTGTCAGTACATTACTAATAATAGCCAGTAACATTGTCACTACATTACTAATGCTAGCCAGTAACATTGTCACTACATTACTAATAATAGCCAGTAACATTGTCACTACATTACTAATGATAGCCAGTAACATTGTCACTACATTACTAATGATAGCCAGTAACATTGTCACTACATTACTAATAATAGCTAGTAACATTGTCACTACATTACTAATAATAGCCAGTAACATTGTCACTACATTACTAATAATAGCCAGTAACATTGTCAATACATTACTAATAATAGCTAGTAACATGGTCACTACATTACTAATAATAGCCAGTAACATTGTCACTACATTACTAATAATAGCCAGTAACATTGTCACTACATTACTAATAATAGCTAGTAACATTGTCACTACATTACAATAGCCAGTAACATTGTCATTACATTACTAATAATAGCCAGTAACATTGTCACTACATTACTAATAATAGCCAGTAACTTTGTCACTTCATTACTAATAATAGCCAGTAACATTGTCACTACATTACTAATAATAGCCAGTAACATTGTCACTACATTACTAATAATAGCCAGTAACATTACCACTACATTACTAATAATAGCCAGTAACATTGTCACTACATTACTAATAATAGCCAGTAACATTGTCACTACATTACTAATAATAGCTAGTAAGAATGTCACTACATTACTAATAATAGCCAGTAACATTGTCACTACATTACTAATAATAGCCAGTAACATTGTCACTACATTACTAATAATAGCCAGTAACATTGTCACTACATTACCAATAAGAGCCAGTAACATTGTCACTACATTACTAATAATAGCCAGTAACATTGTCACTACATTACTCATAATAGCCAGTAACATTGTCACCACATTACTAATAATAGCCAGTAACATTGTCACTACATTACTAATAACAGCCAGTAGTAACATTGTCACCACATTACTAATAATAGCCAGTAACATTGTCACTACATTACTAATAATAGCCAGTAACATTGTCACCACATTACTAATAATAACCAGTAACATTGTCACTACATTACTAATAATAGCCAGTAACATTGTCACTACATTACTAATAATAGCCAGTAACATTGTCACTACATTACTAATAATAGCTAGTAAGATTGCCCCCACATTAGTAATAATACAGTGGTTCTCAAACTTTTTTTAGTCGAGCCCCCCTTTAAAACCTTTAAAAGAATCTGGGCACCCCCAGATGTAAAATAATAATTATAATTATTTAATAATTAATTAATAATTATTTTAATGTAAAATAAATTTAACTACTCCTTAATGTAAGTGGAACGTCCACTGCTAGGTCTATGCTATGTACCACATTGTATTTGTATGTGTGTTGCCGTTTAAGAGCTGCCCTCCAAACCCTCAGTGTGTGCGAGGAGAGGGAGAGACGAGTGTGTGCGCTGCTCTTCCCCTGGGACCGCTACCCTGTTGTATATTGTTTACTTTTGTTTTGTGACGCTGAAGGAGGCTAAAAATAAAGGGTTGAGTTTGGGATGATGTGCTCGTCTTGAAGCTCCTTCTTTTTCCACTGGCTATCCGGCACAAGCATCACATCAGGCTCAAGAAACATTGCAGATAAACTATTAGCTGTGCCCATTTCACATCTTGAAATGTATTTTAGCGTGAGAAATCGGGTTTGTAGCGTGAGAGATCACTCAAATGCGTTGAATGTGTGAGAAGCGGCAGCTGAGCTCTGTAGTTTCGCTCGTGAGTATGGATGCGGAAGCCAAAGGCATTGTAGGAAATGTAGTTTTTTTCTCGTTTTCGTTACGACCGC
>SRMA01026843.1:84987-96214 GCA_007224835.1 Danionella cerebrum | reverse complement strand
TATATATATAGGCTGTTTTTCGTACCTTCCTTCAAATAAACTCAATCAGTAGCATATATTGTCAAAAAAAAGTATTGTTAAAAATGTGTTAACATAAGAACCTAGTTTAGTATGAATGCAACAAAGCCTTTCTAACAAGTAATTTACCTTGATAAAGTAAATTTAACCTAACATGGACGTTTCTTGGCTCAAGTTCTCATAAAATGGTCATAGGTGAGAACTGCTTATAACGATACGTATTTTTAAGTATTTGCTTAATAGACACAGTATCAGAAAAACATTGCACCATCTTGTAAAAAAAAACAGCAACGTCTGTTGTTTGCAATAAAGGAAAGTAATTGTTTTTTGCCTTGGTCTTAAAACTTAAACAATATGACAACGGTAAAAAAAATACTTGAGAACCTTATTGATACTATTTTCATTATGTTCTATTAATGTTTACATGAATTTCAAAGCTGTTTGATTTTTTTCAAAATTCTGAACGTTACATAATATGACACGAATGTCGCGCCATACGACATTTTTGGAATAAATAAAATTCAAGAAGAAATACTACACTTCGGTAGCTTTTTACTACGTTTGCGTCTTGTCAGAGCAACAACATTTAAGTTTCGTTAAAAATATATTTTGTTTTATTTCATATTAGTCAACCACACATATTCGCAATCGTGAATGGAATTAAAAGGTGAGACTGAAAACACAATTTCCCGCCACTAGCAGCACGAGCAGTTGAGCTTCTTGACCCCATGCAGATAAACATAGGGCACAAAACAGGTGTAGGTCGCACCGACGAAATTAGTGAGTTTGACCGCAAGAATAGAGTTTTTAAAGCCGCTGTAGATGCGCAGCACCAGATGCGTGAACCAGCACGCGATGAAAATCGACGCCACCGCCACAACGCTCTTCGCCGCTCGCACCTGGTTCCCCGAGGTCGCGTTCGGCCTCACCTGGCTCTTCTGAGCCGCGTTTGAATGGTCCTTGATGCGCTTTTGGCTCCGGAGCAACGTGAGGACGATCTGGAAGCTGGCGTAGGAGATGCCAACCAGCGGTGCCACGTTCGCCAGGATCAGATACAGCGCGTCAAACGTCCTTTTCTCCGCAGGGGTTGGGAACTGCTCCTCGCAAACCTCCAACGTCTCATTCCCGTCATGTTCCGCGATGAAAAAATGAGGAACGCTGAACATCAACGACACAATCCAGCTTCCGGCCAATAGTTTGAGGACGATGCGCAAGTTATCGAGCTGCACCGGTGCGCCTCCGCGACGCACGGAGCCCACGAGCTTTTGGTGCCAGTAGAGGCTGATGAACATGGTGGTGAAGATGCTGCTGGTCTCGGAGAGCTCCGAGGAGAACTGGAGCACCCCGCAGTAGTCCTTGCTGATGATCCAGGAGTTGAGGAACTGGCCCAGCGTGTCGGGCAGGTCCACCATGCAGTTGGTGATGAGGTTGGACAGCGCCAGGTTGATGAAGAGCACGTCGGTGGAGCGCAGCTGGGATGCGCTTTTGGGAAGAGAGCGCACACCCAGCCAGAAGTTTCCCGTGATGCCAGCCAGACAGAAAAACGCGCGAACTGAGGATTCAATGTAGTCTTGCACCTGCATCACCTGGTATTGGATCGCCATGATGATCCTCTGCTGGAGTGTGCATGGTTCGAACTGTTTCATGGATGAACTGATGTCACGTGTTCTGCTGCTGAAACCTCCTACAGCTGTAGAAAAGTTTGCCATACACCATAATTTGCGAGAGCTGACTTCAGAACAGTTTACAATCTTAAAAAGCTTCTTTTTAGAATCAAAATCTTGTTGTTTGGCATATGACCAGCAACTGTATAAAGCACATTAAAAACAACAAAAGGCTATTTTTAAACCACAAGAACCAAAAAGACCATACTCATAATGTTTTTTTTAACATTAGTTAACAAGTGCTATTACAGTACACTTTGAAAAAAAAAAGGTTCTTTATAGAACCAAATCTGGCTCGTAATCATAGGGAAACCTTTTTGGTGCCAAAACACTTATCTGCAAAGGTGCTATTTAGAACCAACCATCAATTGAATGAAATATATATGTGTTTGCATGATTTATATGACCATATACACTACCAGCCAAAAGTTTGGGGTTACCCAGATTTTGTGTTTTCCAAGGAGTTGTAAAATGAAAAGAAAATATAGCCGAGACATTGATGTGGTTAAAAATAATATTTATTTGGAATAATTATAATTTTTCTAATAACGTCTTTTTCTCAAGCTAGATACTTCTCCCACTTCTCTTTATACTTTGGTTGGAACCTGTTTGTGCTGTTCTTTGAATTAAGTAGTACACGCCATTGTAAGAAATCTTCAGTTTCTTTCTCACATGGAATAGCCTTAGTTTTAAGAACAAGAATAGACTGTCAAGTTTGACATGAAAGTTCTCTTTTTGTGGCCATTTTGATCGTTTTATCGACCGCACAAATGTGATGCTCCAGATACTCAACCTGCTCAAAGGAAGGTCAGTTTTATTGCTTCTCTAACCAGCTAAACTCTTTTCAGCGCAGCGGTGCTAACATGAAGCACAGGGGCTTTCTAATCATCCGTTAGCATTCTGGTACAGTGAGCAAATGCATTGTACCATTAGTCACTGAAGTGATGGTTTCTGGAAATGGGCCTCTATACACCGATGTAGATATTGCACCAAAAATAGACATTTACAAATTGCTATACCAGTAGCTCAAACCCACAAGGAACCACCTAATAACCAAAAAGAGCTTAAGGGGTTCTTTAAAGTAAACAAAGTACTATACAGTATATCACCATCAAACCCACAACAAACAAGCGAAGAACTGGTGAAGAAGCAAAAAGGATATAAGGGATTCTTTAAAGTGAAAACCTACAAAGAACCAACAAAGAACCTTTTTTAAGAGTGTCTCTCATATTATGATGCTATAGGGGTCTTTTAATTAGTTTCCCAATTTGTAAATTTCCCAAAAATTGTTCGTTTGCACTGCTATATAACAATGTTGAGTATATAGAATTTATTTAGAATTTTTTTTTTTTCCGTACGGAGGTTGTCAGTTTGAGGCCAGGCCGAGCCTTCCCGAGAGGAGTTTGCACATTCTCTCTGTGCTTGCATGGTGTTCTTTGGGATACTCAGGTTTTCCCCTACAAGCAAAAACTTGGCCAATAGAATAACTGCAGTTCAATAACATTTGAATATACAGAAATAGATACTGTTTTTCTCTTAGTAAGTCTCAGAAGTATCTGCATACACTGGTACGTGTCCCAATCACAGCTGCTGTTTGGAATTAAGTAAGAATCCCTGCTATTGTTTTGATTTTAAATATAATGTGTAGATTTTTTGTGCAAGTTAATTCAAAGTAAAATGTGAGAAAATGCACCTTTCAGTTTCATTTTACAGACCGCAAATCAGTGTCATAAGTGTTATCTAGTGGTGAAAAGAGGGTATAACCCTTGACAATTTTACAGTAAAACCCACCAGCTGTCGTTGTTTTTGGTTTTGCTATAAAAACAGTTTATACCTGTACAGTTTAAGGATTTAAATTGTAATATTTACGGTTCATGGCCCTCTGTTATGCTGTTCAGAACTGTCCAATTTTAAAGGGTTTGTTGTAATGATTGCGGTAATTACGAAAATAATTTCTACATTTTATGGTAAGCTGTGGTCGAAACTTAACCGTCAAATAAACAGTAGTTATTAGTTTTACGGAATAGTACTGTAAATTTTCCATATTGTAAACATGTTTTTCATGGTTTAAAAATGATTCAACACACATTTTAGAATATTTATGTCTTTTCTATTAAAGAAACTTCACTTTAATTTCAACGGTTATCACATGTTTTGTGAAATATAATCTTTTTCTGTAGCATTTGTACAGTGTTTTGCAGTGTTACCCTGCGATGGCCACTCAACAGGAAGAAGCAGATATAAGAAAATTAATTCATGAAAATGCAAAAATGAGCAGAACATGCAAAGAGACAAAAAAGAAAAATGTTGTAATAATTTTACTAAAACAAATGTTATTCAGGTCCGTGTTGTAATGCTTTTGCCAGTGTGCAAACAGTGCATGGCATGATCTCAGTTTTAACTTAAATGTTGAACAGTATGCATGGCAGACATTCTGGTTTTGTGCATGTTTGACTGGAAACCATCATAATTGCGCTCATGAGCTCATTTATAATTTGTTGAGTGGCAGAAACATAATTGTCCTGACGTCTGGTGGTAATTATAAAGGGCACATGAGAACAATCATTTTCATTTCCTTAGGTGTAGCAAAACTGCAGTCTCACACTTTTTAAAGGTTCTAGCACTAGGTTAATCTTTCACTTTAATTAAAGGTATTGATTTTAAACTTTGAAAGCTGCATCTTATCTTCATCAATACATTTAGCAAATTATTAATACTTTAGATACATGAAACTTTCATGATATTAATTCATCACAAAACAGAATTTTTATTTACTTATATAATCTTTAAGTAACTTACAGTTTTCAAAAACCTGTATCTTTTCAGGCTGGTGTCAGTCACTAAAGGAATTCTGGGAAATTAATGAGAATTCTACCACTAATTTAATATTGAGTCAAACTTTGTAACTCAAAAACCCTGACATCGTGCAGATGGGCCTTTAACAGCTGATCTTCTACGCGCAAGCGCAGTTGCTCCAATCACGCGTCTGCTTCTATGGAAACGCGGCGGGAATTCCTCGACCGCTCTCCGCTGTTTGGAAAACCGGAAGTGGAGGGAGATTCGAAACCGAGGGGTAAACAAACGGGAATGTGTTTACTAAAGCCATGGTATAATGGTAATGTCAGAAACATGTTATTTCTTAATTTATGATTCATGCGATGTCGCAGTGTGGGTGTTATTGCCTTTGTTTAAGTGTTTCTTTGAGCTCGTGGTGACCGAGCTAACGGTGTTCTTGCAGATGCTAATGACACTCCATCGACATCTGTCACATATTAACTGTTGCATAACCATTAGCTAAATGTTAGCTTTGTGTAATAAACGTCCCCTTCTCCTAAAAAAATAACGTAATATCTTTGTAATCTATAGAGTTAAGGTTTGCTGATTATTTAAATTTTCGTTTTGACTAAAACAACGTTTTTACTTACCATAAACAACGGTTTTTAATGACGTTACGTTAACGTAAGTAATAACGTAACAAACCCCCCCCCCCCTCATAAGGTAAAAAAATAACTTGCATAAAATGGTCACAATCACATAAATGCAGTAACAACATATTATACTCTCACAAAAAAGCTAATTTACGACTATGGTGTTATTATTTCATTTATAAACAATTACTACACAAAAGATAAACTACACTGCCAGGTTCACTTTTTCTTAACTTTATCTTTCAAGCTATCGTGGAGCGTTCCAAGTCAGATAGAGTGTGGAAAAGTCCAGGATGGATCTGAAGCTGGAGGTTCTAATCTCAACCAGCATCAGGCGCAGGAAGCCCTGGCCCAGATTCTGCTGGCTGGGAAGAGTAAGAGCTTATCTACTTCATTCTGGGTGTGCAGGGGTCTCAAATGGGAGAAATAGGGCGGCCACTTCTTCGTACGTTTTAGTCATCACTTCACTCGCATGATTTTAGATGGCAACAGAATGTCCTGGAGATAGTATGGCTGAAAAAATTGGGCTGCGAGGCCATTTAACCATAAACCATATACATTTGGTTCTGCTTTGGTTTCTTCCTTTTGTGTAACAAATTAAATGCATACAATAACGGAAAAACTTTGCTGCCTTAAAATTTTAACTATTTCAACCAATAGTTACTTTTAAGTTGGCTTGTAATTACAAGCTAAAGCCAAGTGTAAACACACAAATACTTTGTTTACAGTAGGAAAAAAATAAGTTTCCAGACGTATAATTAACGGTTGTTGGTCGAAGGGAGAACAGATTCTGTACCCAGCCGTTGGTAAAATGTTCGTGGGCTTCAAGCGATTTGTACAAAAAAATATATTTCACAATGTCCAGGGATGGAGTGTAAGATTTGCGCTAAAAATGTGAACTTTTTCTTTCATAGTGATCTTGATTGCTAAGTAACGCCAATTTGTCAATATAACACTCTCTTGCACCTTTTTGAAGCTTAACAGACTCAGATTTCTTGTGCTTATCCAGATTCTATTTTTTTAATCACAATATTAAAAATTAAATATTTCAAGCAATGTACTGTAACGTTAACGGCAAAAAACTGTATTAAGTTATTCTTCAGCAGTGAGTGGATTAGCGCAGGAAGAGAGGGATTTAAGACAGCCCAAAGTAACGGGCTCCAAGAGTTCCTGAAACAGTTGTCTGAAAATGGCGCAGAAGAGCACTTGTGTTTCATATGTTGCCTTTTGCATCAGAACATCTGACAAAACATTGCTGGAACACAGTCATTTTTCCATTTTTGTCGTATTCATCAGCATAGCCAGCAAAAAAGTTGACGACATCTCCTCATAGTGCTGACAATCTTCCACTGGCGGAGTGAAACCCGAGAAGTGCACGCTCCTCTAAATTAATCGCTCGCCGCTCGCTGATTGGATATGTACACAAAGGAGCAGTTCATTGATTGGATATTTTCTTGTGGACATGCATTTTTTTACCCTAAAATCTGCCTTTTCATATTCATAAACTAAAGATATAAGACGTAAGATCTCTGTTTTGGGCATATTTAGTGCCCTGAGACTTTTACGCCCGCTCCAGACACAAAGAGCAGAGCAGGAGGCCGCCCACACTAAGCTAAGTATAATGTTATCTCTCTGTTTACAGTCAAATAAAATGTTCATGTTGTTGTTGTGTTCAAATACCCTGCCTCAAGAGTCGTCAATATGAAAGTGATTTTAATTCTATAACAGTTTTTTTTAAATATTATTTTTTGGGCATAGCATTTATTGATTGTTTTTTTCTTAAGGGAAAGGACAGTGGAGAGTGACAGGAAAATAGGAGGAGAGAGAATGGGGCGGGATGGGAAAGACGACAGGCTCGGGATTCGATGACAATTCTAATGATTAAATAGAAATTGTTTAACATGTTACATGTTTTTAAAGCTGCAGTTCAGATCATACTTTTTAAAATAGATGGGCTTAAAATTGAAAACTGTTATTATGTTGGCTTGTAAAGTTAAATAAACAAATATTTTATACTGAAAATAATGAATATTGTTCAAGCTATAGAACAAGCTACCCTCCATTCAAGCTACAGCCGCCAAACTTTGCCAAGACATCCAGACTGGTCTGTCTCAGGTTACTATATTTTTTCAGGCTGGTACCACTAAAATAATTTTTGAAAATCGCAGAGAATTCTGGGAAATTTTCCATTGGCTTAACATGGGGTCGAACTTTGTAACCCAAACTGAGAACCTTCAAAACTAACCAGCAACCAAACTAATCCTAGCAACCAATTTTTCTCAGCTTTGGTAAATGATAAAGACAATGGGTTTGGTTTATTTAACTTATAACTTTAACTTATAGCACCCAATATCTTAGTTAAGGAAAACCATAGACACAAGGGGGTTGGTTTCTATTACTCATATTAGCATGATGACTCCTCCATAGCAACCAAAAGTTCTATCTTGGCACACATTCCCTTTTGCATATTATACGAAGCAAAACCTTTAGCCATCTAGTTGTACTATTATTTTCTTCTTTCAGGAAAAGGAAGGGGTGTTCCTGTTAGATGACAATCGCATCAGTGAAATCCATCTGATTTCTGGACGCACCAAAAAGAAGATCCCCAAACTGCAGCCGCTGTTGCAGGCGGTCGTGACCATGTCACCTTCGCAAAATGGTAAACGACCCATACCCCGCAAAGGGCTTCGCTAACTGTGAGTGACAGACGCTACTCTGTCTGTCACAATTGCTTTTTGTTTATCGATATAACATGGTAAAATAGTCTATCGGTATTCAGTTTCTATGTAAAGTGTTTACTGTCATGTTTTGTGCTTATGGAAACTTTTTACGTTTCACATCTGCAGCTGAACGTTCTTTGTGGATAGTAAGTGGCAAATTTAGGATCTTACAGAATCTTTCAAATTTAGCACTTAGATTACCATCCATTCATTCTTTGTCCTGCACGCTTATTCCCTTCCATGGTCAAGGGGGTCTGCTACTGTCAGCCACATCTGGCGAGAGGCGGGGGTACACCCTGGACAGGTCGGCAGTCCATCGCAGACTTAGATTAACAATATTGCCCATATATAAGCATCTAAAATTATAAGTAAATTAACGTAATTTTTTTGAGTAGAGGGGTTTGTTAAAACTTTAAAGTTTGTTGCTTTAGAGAAAGTGAGATTTTCTCCGGACATAGACATTATGTCTTTCCGTGTCTTGCAGGGATGTGGCTCGGTGGTCTTCTGCTCTCTGGAGGACTCTTCCTCTGGAATAAAGACAATGATTTTTTGAAGATGATTTCAACTGTTCCTGATGTCCAGCAGCTGGTTTCTTCTATTAAAGGTCTGAAGCACTTTAGCTTTTAGCCTAGCTTTAAAGCGTTCTGGCCAGTTTGTGTGTCTGTGTGACCTTGACTGCCAAAACCTCCTTAATTGTGCATGTATACATTTGCTTTAATCTGTTTTCTCTAATCCTGGGACTTTGAGTTGACTCAGTCCGGTCTGGTGCAGGCTCGGAGTCTGCAGTGCATCTCTCGTTGCAGGTTTCGGACGATGCAAGGAGGCTTTTCTTGGCGAATGTCATGGGTCAGGTGTTCCTCTGGGAGTGCACTGCACCTCTTGAATTGAACACTCCTCAGGACGGGAAGATCCCGGGACGCTGGAGTCACATTAGCTCTCCTGAAAACATACAGCTGCCGAACTCAACCGACAAGGAAGCCTGTGCTCACAGTGTGTTTGCGAAAAACCAGGTAGGACCGCAGAAACACAAGGCTTAGGGAGTGCTGGAAATATAAACGCATCCTCCTGGTTATCAAATAAAACCATTTACAACCTCAGATTTAATAAAAGAAAGTAATAAATGAAGTAAAGCTGCAAGCATCGATCATAGGGCTCGAGCACCTCTGGTGCCATCGCTTCTCAGTGACCTGTTGCACTACACACTATGGCCAATCCTTGTTTAGGAGATGTATTCAAGCGAGAATTGTTAGAATTTCTGAACGATACAGGGAATTTAACTACCGTAATACAAACTGCATCAAAAAGTGTCATTACTCCCAGGAGGCACTGGGAATTAGTCTGATTATTGCTTTAGGTTAAAATTGATAAAAAGAATTACCTCATCAACACGAAATATTCTTTTTTCTGTTGCCAATTGGTGGCACTATAATGAACAGTGTTTATTGTGGCTGTGTTCAGACATGGACAACATAGTTGGGCAAATTTGGGATTGATCAGTGTTACGACCCTGGTGTAACAAATACGTTTGTTTATTTAGGTATAGGTTTATTTACAACACTGAATAAAGAATTATGACAACACTGACCAAGGCACTACATACACAATTTACAAAAGAAGCCAGTGACACACAAAAACCTAACCTAAACAAACTAAAAGGTACTTCGTTCCCCTCGTTCCCCTTCGTTCCCCTCCCGCCTTGAACCCTAACTCCTCATAAAAACAACAAAACCACGGCGTCGTAATTACAACAAAGACAAACAAGCAGAGGAGCATGTGTTCCACAGCAGTGTCAGCGAAAGTGGGCTCATAGGTAAGCGTAACCGCTAGGGGTGTAACGGTTCGCTAAAATCGTATTCGGTTCGGTACAGTGTCTTGGAGAGTTCGGTTCGGTTGGTTCTCGTGCTCTGCTACTTGTGTCGTGCAGCTGTACTGTGCCTCACTCAATAGCGTCCGTGCAGAAACTCGCCTAGGAACAATGTTCCGCTGCGCTTAATATCGAACTAATAATAAATTTATATTATTTAATAAAAATACAGAATACCGAAACGGTACGCAAGTGTACCGAACCGAACAGGCCGTACCGAAATGGTTCAATACATACTGTGAACCGTTACACCCCTAGTAACCGCTATTGGTTCATATCAGGAGCAGATGGATCCTAATTAGTTCATGGACATCAGGAACCTCCTTCCAGGGTGATGACATATTGAGTCACAGGAAAAACTTAATAAACTGAGTGGAGCCTGTGAAAGAAAAGCAATGCAAAAGAGATAGGGGACAAACTCACACAATATAATAAGTATAAGTAATAATATAAAAAGAAATAAATGGCACCTCTCAGGCCGAAACAATCAGACATTGAATGTCTGAGTTATAACATCTTCCTGTTTATGGTGAGATTTCGATGGTCGCCAAGTTTAAATACTTTAACAAAGTCAAAAAAGCTTTGCAATTTAACATTGCAGAGGCTTTAAGATGAGACTGCTGGAGTTTGGAGGTGAACAGATACAATCTCCAGGAGAAGTTTGTCAAAGTACAGCATGTGCAAAAGTACCCATTTTCATAGGTATTTGCAAAATAACCGACTTACAGTAAGTTTTGGAAACTCGCTTACCGGTAAATAACCTTTTCAGTAGGTCACGATCTCTTATAAAAGGGTTTCAGATTTAAAACATACTTTGAACACAGTCTTAAAAAGCCGTACAAGATTGCAGAAAAGGGATAATCTTTGTGGCCATTATGTGGCGCTACGACTGACACTGAAGTGTGCTGTATAGATGTTTTCAAACATGAACTTTTAATAGGCTTGGCAAGTTTAATCCTGATAACAACTTCCTGCTTCATTGTGAAACCTAGAAATTCAGCTGCGCGCCAAGCACTACTTATTCCACAAATCCTAAAATGGAATTTGTAATTTAACATTTCAGAGGCATTTAGATGACTCTGCTAGAGTTTCATAGAGATCACATGAAATGTCTAGGAGGGAGGCCTTATTGTGCAAACCTTTCAGACATTTTCTGTCGTTCCTTTATCAAAAAACATGCTTCAAGCTCAATGTTCCTTGCAACGGCCATAGTTGTTACCTCCTTTGGAAACTCTTATTGACTTTTTTTAGGACTTACATAAGCGTTCCAAACACACTGAAATACCAGTATGAAACTGTAGAAAATTAAATATTCCATGTTACCATTTGGTGGCACTATAACAGACACTGTAGGTTGCTCTCGCTGACTCTTAACACGCGTGGCACATTTGAGCTCGATTGGACATTGCATGGCTGAGTTATTAGCAACTTCCTCTTTGTCAAAACCTCTGTTTTTTGACAGCCACGTTCACATAAGTCAAAAAAGCTTCATAATTTAGCATCCCATAATATGCCTTAAGATAAGACTTTGAA
>SRMA01026843.1:64490-84936 GCA_007224835.1 Danionella cerebrum | reverse complement strand
ACAGAACCACATACTGTGAACCTGCAGAGCAAACCTACTCCATCTGGTCCTGAACAAGGAATGGACCTCAAAGACCTCGACAAGCTGGCAAAGAACATCACCAAGTTCGACCCAAGCTGCCCTGAAAGCCAAGACATCAAGGCCTTCCTGAAAGACATCGAGTTTCACCTGGAGATGAGACCCCAAGTGACCGACAGAGATCGACGGTACCTCCTGAGAACCACGTCCAGTCCAGAGGTGCGAAAGTTCCTTGATCGACAGCAAAGTCAAGTCAAACTCAACTACCAGCTGCTCCGTGATGCCCTGATCAGAGAGTTCTCCAACCCAGAGTCTGAACAAGGCCTCTCGGCTGCCTTAGAAATCAAACAAGGCCGCAAAGAGACTCCCCAGTCCTACCTCAATCGCCTCAGACAAGCTTACTTCGACGACCCGGATGAACCTTATCTGGAAGAGGATGTGAACTTCAAGACCCTGTTCCTGAGAAACCTGCATCCAACCGTGAGCCATCACCTTGACATCATGGCATGTCCTCGTAAGATGACCATCCAACAGCTGCGTGACCTGACGAACAAAGCCTTCACTAAACAGAAGATGGCTTCAAAGAAACCGTCAGCAACACCAGACTCTAATCAAGACTCAAGCGTCACCCTGGAAGACAATCGGTGGCATGAAGATCCCAAAATGCTCCATCAAGAACCAAGAGAGCAAAAGATCCCTGTCAGTCATCCGTCCAGCCCATGGGACAAGACCCAGTCACAACCTCGTCCCTCTGAACCTCATCATGACAAGCCCTGGAACCAACGATCCTACGCTGGAGGACACAAGGGAAAGAACTCCTGGAACTCAAACTGGACCCCAAGAGAGAGTACTAGAGACCAGCGAAGACACTCCGACCGTCACCAGCCAGAGACAACCAGAAGCGAAGCAGTGCACCATCAAGCACCTGATCCCAAAGCAGACTCACAAGAGATAGTCCAGCTTCTGATGAAAGAGTTTCTCAAAGCAACAAATGAGAAACAGAACAAAGCAGACTACTGAGCAGAACAGCGGAACAAAGAACACTGACCCCCATCTGGTATCACCTGCTGACAATGATGAAGAGGACGACCACAACAATGACGAAGAGGATGAAAGTCTCTCACAGCTGAACACTGATGAAGACTCCCTGTATCCCGAGAACACCATCTTGGTCCCACAACACATACCAAGATCCCATCAAGCAAAAGAACACCTGCAGTGCTTGTCAAACACAACCCAGACAAAGCACAGAAGATGACAAAGAACAAGCTTGCCCCAAAGCTTCACACCGCCATGTCAGACATGCTCCAGAACCTGCCAAGAAGACAGTTCTGTCCAAACCCCTCAGAAGATAGCCAAACTACCAGCAAAGCCAACGATGGAAGAAACCCACCAGAAAAGGGGGGAGCCTAATCTGACTGATATAGATCTGAACATGCATACTCCACTCCCTTACACACCTGGCCGTAACTTCACACAAATACATGTACAGACATTTAGATGCACTGAACCTGACTTCAAGCCCTTCTCCTAGGATAGTGTAGACACACTTCTATTTGAGAACATTCACTTCTATCACCAAGGTAGAACGCCATTTTTAGAAGACACCCAATGTCATAGTTAATCAACATTAGTTGTTAACTTAGCAAGATGCCTTAAGATTTATTTAACCTTCAGTTTAATCTCCTTTTACTCTATTTTTTATTATTATTACTACTCTTTATTCTTTCTTAGGCCTGCAACAACAATAAGGATTGCTGATATTAGGAATGACAAGCCACGCCTAATATCCCAAAGCCAAATTTATCATAATGCTTAACCAAGAGCCTTTATCCTATAATGCATTTAAATAATACTTAATCCTTTGTGTTTTATTTCCCATTTTTGAATTAAATGGAAGTTTAACTTTAAATCACCTGACGCTGAATAACAAGCTTTGATATTGAAATACTTCGTACTTAAGCAGAAAATAAAGTACCACTAGTTACTGCAAGTAACCTACTTCTAACAGTCTTTATATGCACCAGTATTGTGAACTGTCATGGGAATGTTAACTTGTTGTCTGCACCTGGATGTTGCCTGCTCTTCATCTCTACCTGTTTTCCAGTGATCGTCGACGTCCTTACTGGAACCTCGCCGATCAAAGGGGGGTCTGTAGGGTCTAAGGCAAGATAATGCAGACAAACGTAAAACAGACTTGAGATCCAGAAACCCCAAAGTGTTCCTGTGAAGTATACACACTACCTCCAAGGACCTCGTGACTGATCGCTAGTCCAGATTACAATGCTTTATGGTCCCCATGGACCATTAAACGAGATTCAACCCCGAAACCCTAGCCGTGCTAGGCACAGGAGGTCAGAGGACAACTGTTTATGGCATCTCTTTTAAAGATATGCCCTCATGAATCTCAAACGAACCCATTAAGCTCTCCAACAGCCCACAAGATCAGGCACACAAACTCAGGATCATTTAAAGGAACAACTAATAAACAGTGAATCAAAAAATACAAAATGACTCACAACCACATGGCTTCATGTATACAGATATACATTGGACTTTGTTATAATTTCTTTATATGAGATGAATTGTATATGAGTTGTACGAGCTGAATCCTGCAGGAACCATTTAAATATAACCTCTTCACATCAAGTAACAGGAATATTCATAGTCATGTATGGATGTGTGTGTGAATGATGGTTTTCCCACTTTATTCTGATGAAGTTTTGCTTTTGATTAGTTACTTAATGCGATAGAAGAACTATAGAATAATGTATCTGTTCAAGCTTTCCTTTGTTAATTTTAGCGGGATTTTCAGTGTGCTAGACTGTTGTTGATTGGACAGAACCTCCCTCAAGGAGAAAAGTACAGGAACTGCCATCTGATTGGATAGGACCGCCTCAAGGAGGAACTTCCAGAAAGACACGCTATTGGTCTGAACCGCCCTTTAAAACATGTGTACCAGAATTCAAATCTCAGTTTTCCGAGAGTTTCAGAGTTTGAAAGAGTTGAAACAAGAGAAAGAACAGAAGCAGAAAGAAACAGAAGAAGAACAAAGCCTTCCTAACAACGCTTCCAGCAACAAAGACAATGGAGGACACGCGAGTCGCCTCCACCAAAGCTTTTCGTAGGCGCAGAAGAAGTTTTGCGTAGTTTCTCAAAGTTCGAAAGACTTTCAACCAGAGCGACACTTTTACTCGTTTTCATTCCTTTCCGTTAAAGTTCAATGTTGTAAGCGACCGACTTTCTTCATCGAACGATCTCTTCACAAAGGACATCTGAAGCAAGACACGGGACATCGAATCACTTTCAGCGCAAGTAACATTCTTCCAGAATCGGTTACTTTACTGGTGCATTGTTCTAGTCTAATTAGCTTTGTCTAATAACTCAATGCAAAGTTGAAATTAATGCCTGATTGATGGTTCTTAAGTCAGCTCCTTGCTAAATGTCTGAAACCCAGAATACGCTCTCTCTCTTACATCCATATGAATGCGAGTGTGTGTGTGTGTGTGTGTGTGTGTGTGTGTGTGCTAGCTACTTGTTAGAATAGTATTTGTCTGTCTTAGATATTTTCCAATAAATATTTACTTTTATAATTAAAGAGAAGTATCTCGTAATGTTTGCAAGTTGTTGCATTATTCTGTAGATCTTTGCTACCGTGCTCTTAGGATTGATTTTACTGTATTTATAGTACAGTTGGTGGAGATTATTAACATTCAAACCTTCTAAATTATCTAAAACCTTTAGATAATTCCATTTGAGTTAAACTGATGAGTTTTCCTTAATATACAGTAACTACGTTACGTATTTTGGACAACAGTCACGTGTGTTCAAATGATTCCGATGCACTGTCCGAGACACTGAGTCGACTCATTTGAATCACCGATTATACCCTCAGGTATAATCAATTCCCTTATAGCTATTGCGCCATATATTCCCTTACATCATATTGGTGGATAATGCGCGCATAAACTTTTATAGCTATATATTTCACTACACGGTTCATGGCCCTCTGTTATGCTGTTCAGAACTGTCCAATTTTAAAGGGTTTGTTGTAATGATTGCGGTAATTACGAAAATAATTTCTACATTTTATGGTAAGCTGTGGTCGAAACTTAACCGTCAAATAAACAGTAGTTATTAGTTTTACGGAATAGTACTGTAAATTTTCCATATTGTAAACATGTTTTTCATGGTTTAAAAATGATTCAACACACATTTTAGAATATTTATGTCTTTTCTATTAAAGAAACTTCACTTTAATTTCAACGGTTATCACATGTTTTGTGAAATATAATCTTTTTCTGTAGCATTTGTACAGTGTTTTGCAGTGTTACCCTGCGATGGCCACTCAACAGGAAGAAGCAGATATAAGAAAATTAATTCATGAATGAAAATGCAAAAATGAGCAGAACATGCAAAGAGACAAAAAAGAAAAATGTTGTAATAATTTTACTAAAACAAATGTTATTCAGGTCCGTGTTGTAATGCTTTTGCCAGTGTGCAAACAGTGCATGGCATGATCTCAGTTTTAACTTAAATGTTGAACAGTATGCATGGCAGACATTCTGGTTTTGTGCATGTTTGACTGGAAACCATCATAATTGCGCTCATGAGCTCATTTATAATTTGTTGAGTGGCAGAAACATAATTGTCCTGACGTCTGGTGGTAATTATAAAGGGCACATGAGAACAATCATTTTCATTTCCTTAGGTGTAGCAAAACTGCAGTCTCACGCTTTTTAAAAGTTCTAGCACTAGGTCAATCTTTCACTTTAATTAAAGGTATTGATTTTAAACTTTGAAAGCTGCATCTTATCTTCATCAATACATTTAGCAAATTATTAATACTTTAGATACATGAAACTTTCATGATATTAATTCATCACAAAACAGAATTTTTATTTACTTATATAATCTTTAAGTAACTTACAGTTTTCAAAAACCTGTATCTTTTCAGGCTGGTGTCAGTCACTAAAGGAATTCTGGGAAATTAATGAGAATTCTACCACTAATTTAATATTGAGTCAAACTTTGTAACTCAAAAACCCTGACATCTGCAGATGGGCTGATCTTCTACGCGCAAGCGCAGTTGCTCCAATCACGCGTCTGCTTCTATGGAAACGCGGCGGGAATCCCTCGACCGCTCTCCGCTGTTTGGAAAACCGGAAGTGGAGGGAGATTCGAAACCGAGGGGTAAACAAACGGGAATGTGTTTACTAAAGCCATGGTATAATGGTAATGTCAGAAACATGTTATTTCTTAATTTATGATTCATGCGATGTCGCAGTGTGGGTGTTATTGCCTTTGTTTAAGTGTTTCTTTGAGCTCGTGGTGACCGAGCTAACGGTGTTCTTGCAGATGCTAATGACACTCCATCGACATCTGTCACATATTAACTGTTGCATAACCATTAGCTAAATGTTAGCTTTGTGTAATAAACGTCCCCTTCTCCTAAAAAAATAACGTAATATCTTTGTAATCTATAGAGTTAAGGTTTGCTGATTATTAAAATTTTCGTTTTGACTAAAACGTTTTTACTTACCATAAACAACGGTTTTTAATGACGTTACGTTAACGTAGGTAATAACGTAACAACCCCCCCCCCCCTCATAAGGTAAAAAAATAACTTGCATAAAATGGTCACAATCACATAAATGCAGTAACAACATATTATACTCTCACAAAAAAGCTAATTTACGGCTATGGTGTTATTATTTCATTTATAAACAATTACTACACAAAAGATAAACTACACTGCCAGGTTCACTTTTTCTTGACTTTATCTTTCAAGCTATCGTGGAGCGTTCCAAGTCAGATAGAGTGTGGAAAAGTCCAGGATGGATCTGAAGCTGGAGGTTCTAATCTCAACCAGCATCAGGCGCAGGAAGCCCTGGCCCAGATTCTGCTGGCTGGGAAGAGTAAGAGCTTATCTACTTTATTCTGGGTGTGCAGGGGTCTCAAATGGGAAAAATAGGGCGGCCACTTCATCGTACGTTTTAGTCATCACTTCACTCGCATGATTTTAGATGGCAACAGAATGTCCTGGAGATAGTATGGCTGAAAAAATTGGGCTGCGAGGCCATTTAACCATAAACCATATACATTTGGTTCTGCTTTGGTTTCTTCCTTTTGTGTAACAAATTAAATGCATACAATAACGGAAAAACTTTGCTGCCTTAAAATTTTAACTATTTCAACCAATAGTTACTTTTAAGTTGGCTTGTAATTACAAGCTAAAGCCAAGTGTAAACACACAAATACTTTGTTAACAGTAGGAAAAAAATAAGTTTCCAGACGTATAATTAACGGTTGTTGGTCGAAGGGAGAACAGATTCTGTACCCAGCCGTTGGTAAAATGTTCGTGGGCTTCAAGCGATTTGTACAAAAAAATATATTTCACAATGTCCAGGGATGGAGTGTAAGATTTGCGCTAAAAATGTGAACTTTTTCTTTCATAGTGATCTTGATTGCTAAGTAACGCCAATTTGTCAATATAACACTCTCTTGCACCTTTTTGAAGCTTAACAGACTCAGATTTCTTGTGCTTATCCAGATTCTATTTTTTTAATCACAATATT
Source organism: Danionella cerebrum (assembly GCA_007224835.1). Lineage (NCBI taxonomy): Eukaryota > Metazoa > Chordata > Actinopteri > Cypriniformes > Danionidae > Danionella > Danionella cerebrum. Next base: position 78,340 of record SRMA01026843.1, on the reverse strand, counting down.
AAAAATTAAATATTTCAAGCAATGTACTGTAACGTTAACGGCAAAAAACTGTATTAAGTTATTCTTCAGCAGTGAGTGGATTAGCGCAGGAAGAGAGGGATTTAAGACAGCCCAAAGTAACGGGCTCCAAGAGTTCCTGAAACAGTTGTCTGAAAATGGCGCAGAAGAGCACTTGTGTTTCATATGTTGCCTTTTGCATCAGAACATCTGACAAAACATTGCTGGAACACAGTCATTTTTCCATTTTTGTCGTATTCATCAGCATAGCCAGCAAAAAAGTTGACGACATCTCCTCATAGTGCTGACAATCTTCCACTGGCGGAGTGAAACCCGAGAAGTGCACGCTCCTCTAAATTAATCGCTCGCCGCTCGCTGATTGGATATGTACACAAAGGAGCAGTTCATTGATTGGATATTTTCTTGTGGACATGCATTTTTTTTACCCTAAAATCTGCCTTTTCATATTCATAAACTAAAGATATAAGACGTAAGATCTCTGTTTTGGGCATATTTAGTGCCCTGAGACTTTTACGCCCGCTCCAGACACAAAGAGCAGAGCAGGAGGCCGCCCACACTAAGCTAAGTATAATGTTATCTCTCTGTTTACAGTTAAATAAAATGTTCATGTTGTTGTTGTGTTCAAATACCCTGCCTCAAGAGTCGTCAATATGAAAGTGATTTTAATTCTATAACAGTTTTTTTTAAATATTATTTTTTGGGCATAGCATTTATTGATTGTTTTTTTCTTAAGGGAAAGGACAGTGGAGAGTGACAGGAAAATAGGAGGAGAGAGAATGGGGCGGGATGGGAAAGACGACAGGCTCGGGATTCGATGACAATGCTAATGATTAAATAGAAATTGTTTAACATGTTACATGTTTTTAAAGCTGCAGTTCAGATCATACTTTTTAAAATAGATGGGCTTAAAATTGAAAACTGTTATTATGTTGGCTTGTAAAGTTAAATAACAAATATTTTATACTGAAAATAATGAATATTGTTCAAGCTATAGAACAAGCTACCCTCCATTCAAGCTACAGCCGCCAAACTTTGCCAAGACATCCAGACTGGTCTGTCTCAGGTTACTATATCTTTTCAGGCTGGTACCACTAAAATAATTTTTGAAAATCGCAGAGAATTCTGGGAAATTTTCCATTGGCTTAACATGGGGTCGAACTTTGTAACCCAAACTGAGAACCTTCAAAACTAACCAGCAACCAAACTAATCCTAGCAACCAATTTTTCTCAGCTTTGGTAAATGATAAAGACAATGGGTTTGGTTTATTTAACTTATAACTTTAACTTATAGCACCCAATATCTTAGTTAAGGAAAACCATAGACACAAGGGGGTTGGTTTCTATTACTCATATTAGCATGATGACTCCTCCATAGCAACCAAAAGTTCTATCTTGGCACACATTCCCTTTTGCATATTATACGAAGCAAAACCTTTAGCCATCTAGTTGTACTATTATTTTCTTCTTTCAGGAAAAGGAAGGGGTGTTCCTGTTAGATGACAATCGCATCAGTGAAATCCATCTGATTTCTGGACGCACCAAAAAGAAGATCCCCAAACTGCAGCCGCTGTTGCAGGCGGTCGTGACCATGTCACCTTCGCAAAATGGTAAACGACCCATACCCCGCAGAGGGCTTCGCTAACTGTGAGTGACAGAAGCTGCTCTGTCTGTCACAATTGCTTTTTGTTTATCGATATAACATGGTAAAATAGTCTATCGTTATTCAGTTTCTATGTAAAGTGTTTACTGTCATGTTTTGTGCTTATGGAAACTTTTTACGTTTCACATCTGCAGCTGAACGTTCTTTGTGGATAGTAAGTGGCAAATTTAGGATCTTACAGAATCTTTCAAATTTAGCACTTAGATTACCATCCATTCATTCTTTGTCCTGCACGCTTATTCCCTTCCATGGTCAAGGGGGTCTGCTACTGTCAGCCACATCTGGCGAGAGGCGGGGGTACACCCTGGACAGGTCGGCAGTCCATCGCAGACTTAGATTAACAATATTGCCCATATATAAGCATCTAAAATTATAAGTAAATTAACGTAATTTTTTTGAGTAGAGGGGTTTGTTAAAACTTTAAAGTTTGTTGCTTTAGAGAAAGTGAGATTTTCTCCGGACATAGACATTATGTCTTTCCGTGTCTTGCAGGGATGTGGCTCGGTGGTCTTCTGCTCTCTGGAGGACTCTTCCTCTGGAATAAAGACAATGATTTTTTGAAGATGATTTCAACTGTTCCTGATGTCCAGCAGCTGGTTTCTTCTATTAAAGGTCTGAAGCACTTTAGCTTTTAGCCTAGCTTTAAAGCGTTCTGGCCAGTTTGTGTGTCTGTGTGACCTTGACTGCCAAAACCTCCTTACATTAATTGTGCATGTATACATTTGCTTTAATCTGTTTTCTCTAATCCTGGGACTTTGAGTTGACTCAGTCCGGTCTGGTGCAGGCTCGGAGTCTGCAGTGCATCTCTCGTTGCAGGTTTCGGACGATGCAAGGAGGCTTTTCTTGGCGAATGTCATGGGTCAGGTGTTCCTCTGGGAGTGCACTGCACCTCTTGAATTGAACACTCCTCAGGACGGGAAGATCCCGGGACGCTGGAGTCACATTAGCTCTCCTGAAAACATACAGCTGCCGAACTCAACCGACAAGGAAGCCTGTGCTCACAGTGTGTTTGCGAAAAACCAGGTACGACCGCAGAAACACAAGGCTTAGGGAGTGCTGGAAATATAAACGCATCCTCCTGGTTATCAAATAAAACCATTTACAACCTCAGATTTAATAAAAGAAAGTAATAAATGAAGTAAAGCTGCAAGCATCGATCATAGGGCTCGAGCACCTCTGGTGCCATCGCTTCTCAGTGACCTGTTGCACTACACACTATGGCCAATCCTTGTTTAGGAGATGTATTCAAGCGAGAATTGTTAGAATTTCTGAACGATACAGGGAATTTAACTACCGTAATACAAACTGCATCAAAAAGTGTCATTACTCCCAGGAGGCACTGGGAATTAGTCTGATTATTGCTTTAGGTTAAAATTGATAAAAAGAATTACCTCATCAACACGAAATATTCTTTTTTCTGTTGCCAATTGGTGGCACTATAATGAACAGTGTTTATTGTGGCTGTGTTCAGACATGGACAACATAGTTGGGCAAATTTGGGATTGATCAGTGTTACGACCCTGGTGTAACAAATACATTTGTTTATTTAGGTATAGGTTTATTTACAACACTGAATAAAGAATTATGACAACACTGACCAAGGCACTACATACACAATTTACAAAAGAAGCCAGTGACACACAAAAACCTAACCTAAACAAACTAAAAGGTACTTCGTTCCCCTCGTTCCCCTTCGTTCCCCTCCCGCCTTGAACCCTAACTCCTCATAAAAACAACAAAACCACGGCGTCGTAATTACAACAAAGACAAACAAGCAGAGGAGCATGTGTTCCACAGCAGTGTCAGCGAAAGTGGGCTCATAGGTAAGCGTAACCGCTAGGGGTGTAACGGTTCGCTAAAATCGTATTCGGTTCGGTACAGTGTCTTGGAGAGTTCGGTTCGGTTGGTTCTCGTGCTCTGCTACTTGTGTCGTGCAGCTCTACTGTGCCTCACTCAATAGCGTCCGTGCAGAAACTCGCCTATGAACAATGTTCCGCTGCGCTTAATATCGAACTAATAATAAATTTATATTATTTAATAAAAATACAGAATACCGAAACGGTACGCAAGTGTACCGAACCGAACAGGCCGTACCGAAATGGTTCAATACATACTGTGAACCGTTACACCCCTAGTAACCGCTATTGGTTCATATCAGGAGCAGATGGATCCTAATTAGTTCATGGACATCAGGAACCTCCTTCCAGGGTGATGACATATTGAGTCACAGGAAAAACTTAATAAACTGAGTGGAGCCTGTGAAAGAAAAGCAATGCAAAAGAGATAGGGGACAAACTCACACAAGATAATAAGTATAAGTAATAATATAAAAAGAAATAAATGGCACCTCTCAGGCCGAAACAATCAGACATTGAATGTCTGAGTTATAACATCTTCCTGTTTATGGTGAGATTTCGATGGTCGCCAAGTTTAAATACTTTAACAAAGTCAAAAAAGCTTTGCAATTTAACATTGCAGAGGCTTTAAGATGAGACTGCTGGAGTTTGGAGGTGAACAGATACAATCTCCAGGAGAAGTTTGTCAAAGTACAGCATGTGCAAAAGTACCCATTTTCATAGGTATTTGCAAAATAACCGACTTACAGTAAGTTTTGGAAACTCGCTTACCGGTAAATAACCTTTTCAGTAGGTCACGATCTCTTATAAAAGGGTTTCAGATTTAAAACATACTTTGAACACAGTCTTAAAAAGCCGTACAAGATTGCAGAAAAGGGATAATCTTTGTGGCCATTATGTGGCGCTACGACTGACACTGAAGTGTGCTGTATAGATGTTTTCAAACATGAACTCTTAATAGGCTTGGCAAATTTAATCCTGATAACAACTTCCTGCTTCATTGTGAAACCTAGAAATTCAGCTGCGCGCCAAGCACTACTTATTCCACAAATCCTAAAATGGAATTTGTAATTTAACATTTCAGAGGCATTTAGATGACTCTGCTAGAGTTTCATAGAGATCACATGAAATGTCTAGGAGGGAGGCCTTATTGTGCAAACCTTTCAGACATTTTCTGTCGTTCCTTTATCAAAAACCATGCTTCAAGCTCAATGTTCCTTGCAACGGCCATAGTTGTTACCTCCTTTGGAAACTCTTATTGACTTTTTTTAGGACTTACATAAGCGTTCCAAACACACTGAAATACCAGTATGAAACTGTAGAAAATTAAATATTCCATGTTACCATTTGGTGGCACTATAACAGACACTGTAGGTTGCTCTCGCTGACTCTTAACACGCGTGGCACATTTGAGCTCGATTGGACATTGCATGGCTGAGTTATTAGCAACTTCCTCTTTGTCAAAACCTCTGTTTTTTGACAGCCACGTTCACATAAGTCAAAAAAGCTTCATAATTTAGCATCCCATAATATGCCTTAAGATAAGACTTTGAAGAGTTTTGGGGCAAGGATTTTGATGGTACAACATAATCAAAAATGGCCGTTTTGGAAACACAATCCATATTTTTTATATTCAATTAAGTTTCGGCACCCTACACGTGTGTGCTGAATTTTGTTTGCGTACGACAAACTGAGAGTGCAATATAAGCTGAAACGCATTAGGTAGTGTTTTATCACAGGGGTGCTCACACTTTTTCAGCTTGCGAGCTACTTTTAAAATGACCAAGTCAAAGTGATCTACCCGCTACAAAAATGTAAAACATCAATCAACAAACAATTATTTTCAACTTTATTGAGAATTGACAAAACACATAATAATTAATTATTTAATTTTTTTGTAATAACCTGAGTTTAATTTGATGACTTGCACTGAATTGAATCAGCCGGGATCAGTCCGGACAGTAGCTGCTGACAGCCAGCCTCAAACACATTTCCAAATGTTCATCAGTCATTGTGGAACGCTATGTGGACTTAATGATTTTCATGTAGAACTTAATGATTTACATCAGGGGTGCCAAACTCATTTTCACAGAGGGCCACATTAGCATAATGTCCTCAAAGGGCCAGATGTAACTTATAAATGTAAAACAATGTAATCGAATGTAATGTAAAATAAATGTAACTACTCCTTAATGTTAAATAACTCATTATTTATAACTTATTCAAGTGACAATTCAGTTGCATAGAAACAATTGTATGCTTGTTTTTCTTATATAAATCCTTTTGATTTTTGTCAGCTTATTAAAACCCACATAACTCCATTAATGAAGAAAAACTGTCCAAGTGAATAAAGAAAAATAGCATTTTTTTAATATATTTTTTTACTGTCGTTGTTTACACATGGATCGACTAGAAGCACCTCCGCGATTGACGTTATGAGCACCCCTGTTTTAGAGCCATTTTGCCACACATACTTTTCAAACTTTAATCAGACATACATTTTCACTATTTCTGACGTTATGTGAAATTCGGTGACTTTTCGAGCATGTTTAGGCCCACAAAAATCTGTAATAATATAATCCTCTGAGCAATTACAATAGAGTTCTACACGCCTTTGATGCTCAAGCACTAATAATGAGATCAGAAAGTAAAGAAAACATCAGTTCTGTCTAAATGAGATTTTCTGAAACAAGTGCCCCTTTCTACATTTCCAGATTCTTTTTTGCCTCTCTTGGTTTTCTTGTTGCTTAAGTTTGATGCATAATAATTGAGTCCGATTTCTATTTTGTTGAGATATTTCAAAGTAAATATTAGCTCATCCATTTTGCATGCTCTTATTTAGTTTATCAGAGACACGTGAACTGTCTGCGTGTTTTGCTGGATTACTTCATTTGGGTGTTTGTTTTTTTTCCTCAAAGGCTGTTGGTGACGTGTGTCTGGGCGCATTTGTCTTTACTGTTGACGCCCAGATCGTTGTCACAATGCTGAAAATCCAGTGGGATGAGACGTGGGATAGTAAAGTAAGGTGAGGCTGAAAATCTGTTTGGAGCTTCGTCAGTTGTTTTGGGATTGACCAAATATGGCTGAACCTTTGTTTGTGTTTTATAAACAACTACTTGTTCCGTGTTTGAAGTGTTTTATATAAAGTGCCCCATAACAGATTATTGACAACTCAAAGTTGGAGTTTTTGACTTTCTTTAGTGGCTTTTAAACAAAAGATCATAATAAAAATGAATTAAACCAATACCATATCCAAACCCCAATCTATCCAACACTAAAGATTTAAAGGATGGAATCTAACATAAAGTCAAGAATGTTGCTCATTATACAATACAAAATACATACACAAAAACTACAATGATATGCTTTCAAAATAAAAATACATATAAATATGTAAATCCAATTTTTTGTTGATATATTGTGCATTACTTGGAATGAAGGAATTAACAAAGAGATAGACTAGGTTAGTCAGGTGTAAAGCGAAGCTCTTCACCAAAACATTTTTAGCTCATCCTTGATGATTTGCATATCCGGATGGTGATTGGAGCTGCTACTAACGCCACTCCCTGTGCTCCTTACAAGTGTGCATAGGGCACCAACTGCCAGTAGGGACGCCATTATCCCATTTAAGTAAGTAATAAAAAAAAGTTAGGTAGTAAAAATACATTTTTATTGTTATGTGCATATGTCCGCATGTATTTTATATTTAGAAATATTTTAACATTTTAGAGTTTTATAAGTACAATCTGAATCCAGCTTCTTATTAATGTTTTTTGGACATTTATAAGTTATTTAGACGAACACATTTGAGGTTGGATTTCTCATTTTCTCTTTTGGATGTGTTCAAAAACTCTTTACATTATTATAGTAAATATTACTGACTTTCAGAATCCAAAATGTAAGAATATTTTACTGTAGCATTTTTTACTTTTTTTTTTCTAAAAGTGCAATCAGTGAAATTGTGTGTTGGACTAAATTTCTGGTTTTGACTGCATTAAAAACTTTTAAAAATCAATATAGTTAGTATTATTGACTGTCAGAATCCAAACCATAGGAATATTTTACTGTAGCATTTTGGGTTTTTTTCATCCTAATCTTGGCATTTTGGGGGGCAAAATGTGGTGTTGGGTTTTCACAAAAAGTGTGTGTTGGGTATCTTTTTTTAGTTCCATTTCTCCTTTTATGTTATGGGTGTGTTCAAAACTCTACATGGTTAAAGTAAGTATTATTGACAAAATCCAAAATGTAAGAATATTTTACAGTAGCATTTATGAGTTATTCCATTTTGAACTTTTTCTGATTCTTGACCATTGACAAAAGATTAAAAAATGGTATTCAGCCTAAGGCATTAATTCCATATCCTCTTGTAGTGCAGTGATTTTGCATAAAATTTGTGTTTTCAACAATCCCATGTTAGTAACTTTTCTTTGCAGTTTGCTGGGGTTCAGAGTTCTCTGGGTCTCTGAGTGTTTCCCTCTGGGTGAGCTCAAGCCTCCGTGTAAACCACTCAAGTCCAGAGGCGCTCTGGTGCCAGCTTTCTCTCCAGATGGACAACTGCTGGCTCTAGTTCTCAATCAGAGAGACCCATGGGTGAGGGGAGCTTCTAAGATTTTCATATGCTGAAACTCAATCCTAGAGCTGTTTGAATCTGATCTTTGACCTCCTTCAACCAAATTTCTCAAAAAACTGAGTTTTTATTCTTTTTAAATAATCCTGAAACTCTTGTATGTACAAATTCTCCGGTGCCTGTTAAGTTATCACCTTTTTTTTCTTTCTCAGGCGACTCAGTCATTGTTTATCAGCACACAGAACTTTGTGACTGTGTGCAGTCTGTTAGGAGGATGTGGACTAAAGGTACCCAAAGTTCCTGCAAAGTATGCCAGGTGAGATTTACTCTCCTCTGCTGGTATTTCCTGACCCAAAGTCCAGTTCGTCTGTCTCATCTCTCTACTTGTGCTCTCAACCATTTCTCCTATGTAACTTTTCTCCTGTACTATAATACAATAGAATTAATTTGCATAAATCTCTGTGGAGAGATTCAGAGCTGAATCCTTGGGCCACACTAAAGCCACTCCAGGCACCTTGTTTGGAGGAAACCATGATCTGCTAATTTCCTGATCATTACCATCATCAATTTTCGAGTAGAGCGCGGTAGTGGCATTATCCTGCTGTAGATATGAGGGAAATGCAGCAATGTCGATAGACATAGAGTGACCTTAGACTGTAGTGATGGTTCTTCGTTCAGCGAGACACTAGCTGGAATGGAAATGCCAAGTTTTGTGCGTATATTTAATTCACATCTTTGGATGGAAACATGGCTAATGAGCCTAACACAAAGTTAAGATATTAAAGGCTTCAGGACAACTCTGAGGGCCATTCAGTGGCCAAGCCAGCACCTAGACTTGAATCCTTGAACACCTCTGCATCGTCCATACCGGTTTTAAATGCATAACTATGCATCGAAGATGAACCTGAATCCAAACTTTTTTGTTTGTCATTGAATTAGAAAATTTGAATGGTGCTGTAGGAATTTTAAGACAGACAATAGACATGTTTCCATCAAAGATGCATATTAGAATTATGCGCAAAACTGGAATATTGTAGAATAGAGAATTTTAGAATAAAGCACCGTTTCCATCCAACGAGTCCAAGAAAACAAAATTGTCACTTCCTGATAAATTGGTGACAAATGTCAAATGAAAATGGTAGTTGCTGCTTTAAGATGTTAGGGGCACTTCCCTAACACCTGGTGGTGAAAGATGGTGAAAAGGAAGGGGAAAGAACTCAAATGCAACACAACATAGTTTGTGTCAACTTTCTTTTAATTATAAATAAGAAAACAAACACAAAACGCGGAAAACTACAAACCGTACATGACGAACAGGTGGAGCACATGAGGGTTAATTAGAAAGACACACAGGAGAAGAGGCCAACATTTAGGGAAAGGAAGACAAAATGGAAGAAACAGATAGGAACGGCCAGAATATAAAGAACAGATGAAAAGTAACTACAAATAAGAGACTGGACAGATGGACAACAGAGAACTAGAGGGAGAACTAACAGGAGAAGGCATTTTTTGGTATATAATATTTTACTAGTGACTTAGAACACGTAAGCAAAACATAATATTTGCAGTCATGTCATCTTGGGAATGTTTGTAAGCGGGAGACTGCTCTTTGGGAACGCAGCTGGTCGGGACAGTTTTGGGAGCCTGCCAGACTTTGGTTTATTAATGGTTTAGAATGACCAAAACAGCATATAAAATGATGTGCAATGAACCGGTCAGTTGGTTAGTTCATTAATGCCAACCCATCGCCCAAGTTTTGGCAGAAAACATTTGTGTATTTATTCGTTAAATGCGTTTCCATCGTAGTTTATGCACTTTTGTTCCTATAAATTAAAAAGTTTATCCTGCATATTTTTTATGCATATCTTGCTGTTTTCATCCTGGGATTTTTATGCGATATTCCAAATTGCGCATAAAAATCTGTGGATGGAAACGCTGCTATAGACATAGAAAGTGTTGTGTAAACTTAACAGTGAAATTAGCAAATAAATTTGAAAGTTAGTTGGTTGTACAGAAGTTGTCTGAATGTGGTCCTCAACTCCTCTATCTAAGTTCTGTAGTTATGGAGACATTCAAAGAGTTCCTCACCTCATCCAATCATGTCCAGTTATGCAAAATTCAAGCTATTGAGTCCTCTACCATGGATATGGAACAAAAATAATGGCAAAAGGGTTTGAGATAAAAAGCTTGTTGAATTACACAACTGGGGAAAAAATGCTTTGCAATCAACAGTGCTTACATTTTAATGCAATGTATTTTCAGGGGTTGCATTTTTGTGCTGCATTTTAACATGGTTGTATATTTTAGTTGTGAATATTTCAATCGGAAACATTTCACCAACTTTTTAGTTGTTAAAAATTCAATAATTAATATTCACCATCCGCTGGTGAGGACGTCTAACAGTAGATGGCGATCGTCTACCAGAACTCTACTGGTTTTCCTGCAGTTCCCTTATGTGCGCTGCTAAGAGCTGTCGAATTTGAACCACTGAATTTTCGGAAACTAATTTGTAAAGTGAAATAAAATTAACCGAAAATTGTCCGACAAATGTTATCGTTGGAATTGAAACTGAATATTTTGGAAATGGTCTTTGTGAGGTGAATATTAATTATTGAATTTTTAACAACTAAAAAGTTGGTGAAATGTTTCCGATTGAAATATTCCCTACTAAAATATACAACCATGTTGAAATGCAGCGCACAAAAATGCAACCCCTGTAAATACATTGCTTTAAAATGTAAGCACTGTTAATTGCAATGCATTTTTCCCCCAGTTGTGTAATTCAACAAGCTTTTTATCTCAAACCCTTTCGCCATTATTTTTGTTCCATACATGGATAGCATTGGCAAAATTGTTTAAATAGAAATGTTGTTTGGTTTATCTCATCTCTGCGCCCTGGCTTTGAGTGGCCATGAGAATGTCAATGTTTCCAGTAAAACAACTATACGTATATCTTGCTGAAATGTAGCGCCTAATGTAGTTGTTATAATGTGGATGCTTGTTCCTGCAGGTCGTACTGGGTGTCGTGCATCAGTTGGTCCTCAGATGGTCTCTATCTGGCTTGTGTGCTAAAGAGAGGCTCTCTGCTCCTGATCGCCCGTCTAGCGGGTCTTGTCTCTCTCTCCACCACCGGAAGCAGCCTAGAGTTCAGCTCCGCCCACTTCCTGCCTCTGCACCCACTCATCACCTGCAGGTGCTCTAATGAGTCACCATCTCTCTGATTATGCTGTTGGTTCATCGTTCCTCTAGTACATGCTAATCAATTTAGCATAAGACTATGGAGTTTTACAGTGAAATCGTTAGCTTTGTAGCTATGTTTTTGAATTATTGCTAACTATGTAGCATTTGTGCCTTTGTTTACACTCTTTTTCAGATTGATGTTCAGATATGTTCCTGGGAACTCTACAATGAGTTTCACGTAATGCTAAAGTGACCTGTGGCGGTCCAAAATGAAAAGTTCAAGTTTAACAAAGTTTCTCCTGTGTTTCCACTTTAGACCGGCAGTTTCACTCCAGTCAGATGATGCAGGCCACTCCAGCTCAAGTGTGTCTCTGCGTGACCCTCTTCGTCAACGCTTCTCTGTTTGCTGGCATGCTCATCACCCACTGCTCTTGGTGTCTGATGGGTACATGGTGACGCTACTGAAAACTCATGAGCACCCTTCTGCTGCTACCCTGATGAGCTCGATGCTGATGGAGACTGTGCAGATACTGGAGAACACACGACACAGACTCAGTGATGCTCAGGTCAGAAGTACAGCTACACTTCTCTCAATACCAGGGATTCTCAATAGGTTGATTCTGATTGCTTCGGTTGCTCAATAAAGCTTCAGTTGCTGGAACTGGGTAAGATAATTGCACTTTGATGTTTTTGTGAGTTTAGACCAGGAGTCTCAAACTCAATTAACCCAGGGGCCACTAGAGGCAGAATCTGGGTTTTCACAATTTATTCATTATATAAAAATTCCATTGTTTTCTTCCTTTTCTTTTTAAAGCCCTGACAGCATTTTTATTTTGATATCTGATCTATTTTAAAACATTTCAATTTAACCTCTTAAGCCCGAGAGTCCCCGGTACCGGGGACTTGCCCCCTTGTGCGTTACATTTTCACTCATAGCTCACGAACCCTGAGAATAACCCACACATATTAAATACTGCTGTGTTCAGCGGAAACTCCTCTAAAAACGTATCTAATTCAATTTCATATCCGTTAACCACAGCTCGAACGCCATGCAAATAAACAACAACATGTCCCGAGTATAATTCATGACCACGTTTTTGTTTATGTGCGATATGTATCCACAATATAAACGGAAACACCCAAACCATTACATTAAATGAAAGCTAACAACCAGTTGAATCCAGTGATATGCAACTCATTAACATTGCATGAAGTATTTCAGAGCAGGGAGCGAAAGTTCCACGAAAAAAACGCCAGCTAAAACCAAGCAAGCATGTAAATCTTGTCTTACCTTTGCCGTTTTTTCAACAAAAAAGTTATTTCCATAGCGATAAAAGTCCGTTTGTTGTTATGTCCGGTCAATAGCTTCGTGCAAACACCATTTTGGATGGTTTCTTTAGCTTTGTGGCGTCATTACGTCACCAAATATGGAATGACTCCCCGTGCGTAAGAGCACGTCTCTCCACGCTGCGCGTCGTGTGATTCGTCGGCGATCCAGTCGGTCTCAAAATGGTTGAGCTGATTGGTTTCCTCAGAATCAGAGCTTTCGAGCGATGTATAGAGCTCCCGGATTGGACAGATGGTCGGGGGGTAGGGACACGCAGAAGCTCGGCGTCGAAAGCGTTTGTGAATGAAAGGTTCCCAAAAGCGCAGCAAGATGGCGTAAATGAGCTTCTACCTCCCTTTTACAGCGTTTCTTTAGGAGTTTTTTTTTGCTGAAATCATGTCCCGTAAGCAAGAAAAGAAGACCATGAATGTAGCTGAAGCTTTGGACAAGATTTTTTTCCATATTTCAATTATTGTGCCAAATTGTGCCAAACTGTGCCAACATGGATTACGCCTGAACTTTGTTCAATCAAAACCTTTACAGAATATTAGTTTCTTGTAGTATGAACACCAAACTTGCTACAGATGTTCTTGACATGTAGTGGTTACAATTGATTGTGTTTATTTGCTTCGTTATAAGTAAAATAAGGAGATATTGGAGGAAACATGTTTTTTTTTTAGGCGGAGTTCATTTTTTGGCCATTCCAACATCAATTACTCTTACCCTGTGTTCTTGACTGTCAAATTAACTCATCCACACCACTCCCCAAGAACCTATCTTCATTTTGATACCAAGATTTGCAGTTTAGGCCTTGTAAAAGCTGAGAAATGCCTTAAAAAGTAAAAGTATAGGATTTTCGGAAAATAGGCCTCAGGGCTTAAGAGGTTAAAAGCTCATTAAAATGTGTTTTAAAACGTATAACTTTTTCAATCTAGGTTATAATTCCCAGCACAAGTCTGACCATTATTGGTTAGCATGGATTTCTTTCAGATCTCGCCCAGTCAGGTGCCTTCTCCTTATGGAGTTATAAACTGGGCATTCTGCCAAGATGTGTTTTCCATTGTTTTCAAATTTCTTTTATATTGTTTTGCAAAAAAGTGCCCAGTTTTCCAGAAATTTTCTGTACTTATCGCCAACCTTTCTCTTCACTGAATGATTTAAAAAAGACAGGTTTGGGGATGTGAAATATATATATATATATATATATATATATATATATATATATATATATATATATATATA